>JAFVLL020008966.1:0-12150 GCA_021397915.2 Tor tambroides
CCCTTAAAAAAAAAAAAAAAAAAAAACATTTTGATTAGAACAAATGCATATGCCATAAATTAATCAAAAGTTTTTGAGGCCATGAGGAGTGAGCTTACTCTGTAAGGAGCCAGTGCTTCTGACAAAGTCTCTTCCATAGAGGGTTATGGCCTGTCAGCTCATTGAGTCGACGACTTACAAAACTGCAGCTGAGAAATGAACAATCCAGATTAACACAAATACTTTTGACTACTTGTGATGTTGAAAAAGTAAACCTATTCAGGCAATGCTTCATCTATTAAAACATAAACACCTGATCATGGCCCTGATCAACCTTCAAGAGGATGTTTGTATAATGAGGTAGAAAGTGTAATTGCGATGGACTTTTGATGATGTCTTTGTTGGTAATTAACAACCTTAATAAATTTACTGTGGGTGGGAGAGAGACCCTGAGTGCAACATGAGTCACTTTGGATAAAAGTATCTACCAAAAACATAGATGTAAATGTAATAATGTATCCTTTAAAAACTGATGACAGTATGTAAAGCTTCTGTCTTTACAGCAGCTGGTTTAAACAGTGAGGGAAAACTTAGTTACACCAGCACTGTCACATAAAGTTCCAGCTGACCAGCGTCACGTGATCATCACTGCCCATTTCCCAGACCAAAATATTTATCATCATAGCATAACGCAGCCTATGAACTTATCCCCAAAGCACAAACAGCTGCCTTCAGCGTGCGGATGCAGCAAAAATAAAGCTTTTGTGTTGCCTTTCTATAGCCGCTTATCTCACTACACTGTCAACTTACATGAAGTCATGCACTTCTAGCTTTAAACATAAAATGCATGAGATGATCAAGTGTAACAGCTAACACAGATGCGTGTCTTTTCATAGTGACTGAAAATGAACGTTATCGCAGTATTAGCGTATTTGTCTATCAACAGGACCTGCCCGAGTAACATCATAAGCTATGCTGTTAGCATGCCAGCTAACTGTGCAGCGAATATTATTTTTCAAGCTCATTCAAGAAACAGACAAGCGTGTTTGTTATTGCACGGACTGACAGAATGGCTCAAGTTGAATATCTACCTTATCAAATCTCGGAAGTCCAGAAATGACAGCACCAGCAGTAAGGGATCAGACGGTAAGTTATCCAGACTGAGCGCTATGGACGTTGCCATCTTTGTAGCGAATGCAGAACCGAAGCCCCGCCCCTTCACTGCGATGACAAGAGGGCGTGTCCGCATGCTGCTCTGTTATCAAATATTGCGCACATGTCGCCTAACGACTAACGATTAACCAAGTGAAAATGTACGATGGTAACAGGTATTTAAAGATTTTGTTTTTCGATTTTGTTTTCTATCCCGGTTCCTTCATATATATATATATATATATATATATATATGTAGGAAAAAGAAATGAAAAAGAAAAAGAAATGCACTACAAAATTTGGCCCTATCTATACTAAATAATAAGAGTAATACAAAACATTTCATTTATTAATTAATAAGTCTTGCTATAGGCCTAAACCGCAGAATACAACAAAACTAATAATCTAGCCTAATTACACAGAATCGTATGAAAAAACAGTCAACAATTTAATTCAGAGATAAACATAATGAAAGTAATAAACTGCGGAATACTCCTTGATTCATAAGTATTTCGCTTAAAAGGATCCAGCTCATGAGAACCGGACTACACTGCTCGCTATATTTTCAGTAGTTATGTTGCTAACGTGTGAAACATTGCCAGAGTGGTTTAACAAGCATTAACGGAACCGAACGTATAGAAATCACTCAGTTCTGGTATTTTTAATGGAACCGCTTCAGAACCGACAGAATACATCAGAGTGGAGGAAAACGCCCCCTACTGTTTTTCCCAAAATAACCACAAGATAAAGTCAAGATAAATTTTTATTGTAACTATGGACTACGTTGACAGGAGTCAGAGGCGTCATGCCCATTGAAAGTGAGGGGGCACGGGCCCCCTCAGATTTTTGAGCCAAGTGGATTTTGAATGCAGCTTCCAAAAGACAAAAAATAGCCGATTAATATTTTCTATATTTAATACAATCACACCGGCGTGATTAGATCGTTCAGCGCGTCTATCATCAGCTGCTAAATTCAAATCTGCGTTCGCTGGCTGGCGCTGAGCCAGATACAGACGCGTTTGTACAGCACTGTACATTATAACCAATCACACACAATTCTGTTGAGCTTATGAGTGCAATGACCAATCAGAGGCGTTCAGATGAGTCATCGCTAAGATGCCGGTGTTTTCTTCACTTGCTCGCTGACTGAATACCTCTTTCTGGTGAATTCTCTCGTTGGAAACAACAAAGTGCAAATGTGTGTATATGAATATGTAAGTAAGATATTCATTTCATAGTGTAAACAGCTTTAGTGATTTTAATGGGAGTTTTTGAGAACTCTAGACTGTCAGTAAAAATGTTCTTTGATAATTTAAACGTTCTTTGCTCTCTTTCTGTACAATGAAAGTGATTAGTAGCCTAACTTACAATGTTTTTATTCATATTAACTTTCAATGTTAAATTCATATTAAATATAAAGTCAGTCGTATTAAAATATGTTATGGCATGACACCCATATCTGTTAATTAAGTAAACAGACAGGTTTTTATGCATAGCCTAGTTAATAGATTACATTATTAGGTTACTTTGACCATCGTCCACTAGATCAACTAACATAATCTAGGTGAGAATCAATATATTTCATGATATAGTTAACGCGTTTGGGAATGTTTCGAATAAAAAGGAAAATAAATAAAACGTAAGTGCTGTAGTGGCTGCTGTGTGTCACATGGGGCAATAGACACCATCACAGAATTTGCAATGGTTTGCTGGTTATAATGAGACTTCTACTGGTTTTAATGGAAACTGTAATGGACCCTGTGGGTCTCTACTGGTAATTGGTCACTTTCTATTGATGGCTTGTTAAAACCACTAAATCCTAATGGAATATGTCCCAAAACACACTACTACAGGAAACCATTTTTAATGGTTAAAAGTTGATGGTTTGTAATGTTTGTAATGGTAGGCCTAGGCTATTTGTAGTGGAAACCATTAGAATTTTCTGTGATGGTTCTATTGTGTTTTTTCATCAAATCCTTTGTTTTTCCATTGAATGTATTCTAACTAGTTGGTTGAATAAAAATATTTGGACTTTATATTTTAAAATTACCTCAAGTTATCATCACGTAGCTAGTTAGCTAGCAAGTTAGCATCAGCGAACAAATTTTTTCAAATAGGCTAACTTATCGTTTTAATTATAATTATTGATTATATTCTTTTTAATTTAAGCTAAAACTGCCTGTACTCTGATTTTGCTGTAAAACAAATTGCTTTGTAAAACTGGGGGGCATATACACCCAGTCTTTAAATTTGGTATAAATTAAATTTTTGTCAAAAATCTAATAACATGAAAACTCTGGACATTTTTCATACTTGGTTTTTAATTTATGTCATTGTCACTAAAACTATAATAACTTTTCTGAACACATTTAACTTTTGTTTCACAGAAATAAAATTAAGGGGGCGTTTTCTCCCACTCTACTCTACAGCTGTAGAATGAGATGGCCTTTAAATAATTGCATGGTAGCTAGTATATGAAGACAACTTTGGCATTTATTCAGGTAATTTATGAGACTGAAATGAAATGAGGTGTTTACCTTCTATATCACCTCAAGATGGCGTCTCAGATCCATTTCTCTCTGGCATCAAAGTTCCTTGCTGGCGTTCTCAAGGTCAAAGCGATCAAACATTGCCGCTACATGAATCGCAGACAGCTCCATCTTTTTTTCAAACTTGGGAAATATCACCAAAGCAGCAAAATAAATAAATAAATAAAAATAAAATAATGGTGAAGCCTATGGTGCTGTTCCTCTGTATAAGAAAACATCTTTCTTCTAAATCTCACTTTCTTCAATTTCACAAAGACAAATACCTAGGCATCTGTCCAAATCTGTTCTTGTAATAGAATCAGTAAAAAGTCATATTGTGTTATTACTGTAAGTCACAAAATGTGTAGAAGTGTAAAACAAATGAATGTGTCAGTAAGAATGTGAGATTATTTTATTTATTACCATATGCACTATTGGTACATAAGAAAGTGAGTGAAGTGTATGACCAAAACTAGTGCCCAAACAGCACAAGCTTGGTGGCACCAAGCAAAATCACAAGAGAAGTAAATTTAATAAGCATAATCTTTTTTTTAAAGGCCTCTAACACTAGCTTTCTCAATTCTTTTTTCTATTCTGTCTATTTGTTTTCTTTTTATTTATTATATAATTTAAAAAAAAAACTTTGCTACATGTACTGTGTTAGGCTAACTGAGACTTGTCATAGCACAACATATTATTGCTTTTTTGTTGATTTTGATTGCTTCCATTGTCCTCATTTGTAAGTCGTTTTGGATAAAAGCATCTGCTAAATAACTACATGTAAATGTAATGTAAATTTCCATATTTATAAAACCTAACTCTGTCTTTAATGTTGTTTAACTTTTTAGTTTAAACATTAGCACATAGTGCTAGCAACACCAAGGTCATGGATTCCCAGCAAATGCATGAACTGATAAATTGCAATGGAAGTTGCATTGGACAAACGCGTCTGCCAAATGTGTAAATAACACAGCCTCTCTTCATAACGACACTCCTACACTTCATACCTCATTATTTTAAGAATCTTTCTATACTGTGAGTGTATATATACTGTATGAAGATCTGCTACAGCACACCCAGTGTGTGAAGGTGAGTTCATGCAGCTCTGACGTAAAAGCTGACGTACAGCCACTCTGGTGATCAAGGGGGTGGGCTGCAGTGACAGACTTCTCCTTATTGAGGAGGGGTTGCCAGCCATCTAAGCCCCTCCCCTTTGATTACCTCCCTTCTGTCTATGTCTGCCTCTCGTTCCTTCTCTCTCTCTCTCTCCGTTTTGCTCTGTCTGCCAGCCTGAGTTGGTTTCAGACAGTGCATCACAAATACACACACACACATAAACGTGCCACTCTATGTCTCTAGTAGCTCTCCACTCATCTCCTCTCTCCTCCTCCTCTCTCACCATGGAGTCACATCACTGAAGAGTGGATTGTTCCTCCTGTTTTCTCCTCTTCTCTCCTCTGCACTTCATTCGGTGTGTTTGGGTGTCTGTTTCAAGGTGGGAATGCTCGTGTCTGCGACAGCGCTGTTGGGGGCTACGCTGGGTACCGTGTCTGGAGTGTTGACACTGTGTGGTCTCTCCCTGCTTTGCAAGAGCTGTAAGAAGGGGAAACTTGAAAGAGGGGACGAGACTGACCCAGAGAAAGCCAAACCCAGTATCCTGCATACTCTGACACAGGTAAGACCAATACTCACTCACACACAGCCATGGACCAGCAACCAGGTTTGATTTTAAATATAAACACAGACAAGAGCTTGTAAAAGAACGAACAGAGATGACAACACACAATGAGTGAAATGTTCTGACTCACCTGAGTGGAAGAATGGAAGTGGCACTTACATAACACAGGTTAGCTCACTGAAGCAGAAACAACTGTACTAAAAGGGATTTCTTTGCATGTATCTGAAAACTCTTTACTGGATGACTGTGCCATCATGCCTGCTCATAATGTAGCATTATGATGTAAATCTACTAAAAATTGTGTTCTACTCTATGATTACTTAGTACATACATTATAAATCAAATTTAATGGCTGCTGTAGCTGACTATATGTCACCTTATTTCATATTTCTGGTATTACTGGTGTAGTAGGAGCAGAAAAACCAACACATCTCATGACAATTTGTATATATTTTATATTTTGGCAAACTGGTGGCTAATTTGTATGAATTTGTATTGTCTCATTTATACGTTTTCTTATGATTTGCTCACTCTCCACTGACGGTTATGTTTAGGGGTGGGCCTCCGTGCTTACTTTTTTCCTAATTATTGTATGTTTATCATACGAATTCATTGAAACCATATCTTTACGATAAATATTGTAATATTGTAATCCTAATGAGCAAAAGATGTTTAATGGATACAGAGAAAAAGAGCTAGAGACACCTGAAAGGGACAGTACAAAAGGAGCCAAAGTGTCTCTTATTTCTGCCCATTTTCTTAATCTATCACAGTTTTGAATTGTACTACGTAGTCATAACATATAGAATATCATTTCTGTGTCTGTGAGGTATAAATATAGTCATGCAATTAAAAAGAGAACGATCAAAATCAGCCATCTGTGTTCTCAAATCAGATCAGCTTTCTCACAGAACTCTGATTGTTTCAAAGAACATTGAGTTCTTCCAGTAACAGGCAAGTTAAGAATGGTGAGGAACAAGTGTGTTATTGGAATCTTCTCCAGAGTGCTTTTATGAGAGGTAATAAGTTTAGAAATGATTTGTCTGTCTGTGTTTTTGCTCATCTTTTGCTCATGACATCTCTGAATTCAATAATGAAATGCCCTTAACTGAAAATTGAGTGTTTACTCTTATTATTATTATACATTACTGACACTCTATCCTCCAATTTGATACTGTTAAGTGCTTTGACACAATCTGTATTGTTAAAAGCGCTATATAAATAAAGGTGACTTGACTTGACTTGACTACACAGACAGACACACTTATGTACACACATAATCACACGCTGGTGCTGTTCGGCATCTGCTGAGCTTTTCCCAAAACAACCTAGAGTCACGACTCATGTAGCTGCACACACGTGCACACACACACACACACACACACACACACGATTGTTCTTCTTTCTTGACATCTATCATGTCTTTCCATTGACTTGTATTGTTTATCTTGAGCTAATGATATTTCCCATCCACTGCCTGTAAATGTAAACCTTACTGAAACATTTCTGCATTTTAACATTTTATAGGCTTTTTAATGTTTATTAAGCTGTTTTTCTCATGGGGACCTTTGGCTGGTGCTCACAATGTATATGATTTCGGATTTTACTATCCTTTTGGGGACACTTTTTGGTCATCATGATGTTGGCAAAAACTGACCCCTCCTCACACACACTTACCTTCATAGTCTTTGTATATTTACATATTTATTTTTATATTTATGCAGTCATGAATAATCACTTACAGACCATAATATATGTGTGCTGAAGGAAGAGCAATAGGAATATCAAAAAGATGTCACACAAACCACACATATAAATGTCTTTATTAAAAGTGACATTAGATCAGCAGGGACATTTATCCATTCTTATAGGGCCCTGTGAAATCATCTTTTTTTCCCACCCAATTCCTTTTTCTCCCCAAAATTCTGTTTTCCATTTTAATAATCAAATATGTGACTACTGAATTAAATTCATAAAACTTTTAGTAAAACATTTTATAATTTATTAACATTTTAACAATAATAAAAAAAAATTATTTCATAAATTCTGTTGTTTTTACATTTTACTCTGTTTTATAATGTAATAAAAAATTGTTATCAGAAACTGTAGTAATCAAATGAATGCATAAAACAGTTAACAGTTTAATCATTTAAAATGTAATTCACGTTTATTTGCATAGTGCTTTTCAAGATACGTATTGTTTCAATGCTGAAAACACCACAAGTGTCACGCATGCTTGAGTATGTGATGAAACTGTGCTATTCATTCACACAGAGACACGCAGAACATGCAGACATATTAAAATAGCAGTCTTTTTGCGGTATAATATTCACAGACACTTGTCCATGTTACAGTGTGATTAAGTGCACAGCCCTACCATTTGATTTATCCATCCAAATTTTGCCAAATTCTGTGACATTCCGTGCTGCACAGTAAATTCAGTTTTTATGACTGGAATCTGCCAAATCAGCAATCACACAATCATTCTCTCCATTCATATTAAAGAGATGACACTGAGTGTAGATTTCCATCTTAAATCTTTCAGCCTATTTTGATATGCCCAATTAAAATGTAATCTGAGGCAGACCTGAGCAAAAACTGATTATAGTTCATTTGCAGATTTCGTCTAAAAACACCACAATGAAGACAGAGCTGTGTTATAGGCCTATCTGTATCTAGAGGATTATTTGATTGTGTGTGCAAGTATATCAATATATATATATGTAGCGTTAAGGTCAATCTCATATCAGATTTTAAAGTAGGCGAGCACCATCTCACTGCACCAGTATTTATTATTAATGAAGAGGGGGGCGGAGGAAGATGAGCGATGTATAAGAATATCCTCTCTCACTCCTTTCTCTGTGCACTCTATTTCAGCATGATAACTGCCCACCTGAGGGAAATGGAGTGCTCTGGTATTGATTTTTTCATTCATGCTTTCCTGTTTTTTTCAGACTCTACAAATCAAAACCTCAATGAAACACTAAATTCAGCCATCAGAGATCCCCTAAGTGAAATGCCCCCATCTCATGTCAAGGTGGTTAAAATTAATGCAGAGTGCAGAATATGTTTGTGTACTGTAAGGTTTGAATAGGAAAGAATGAATGGATTGATTACTTTTTGACCTTTAGCTCCCCTGGGAATGGAAATGATTCATTCATACTGAAACAAAATTATTATTATTATTTATTTATTTAATTATTATTATTATTATCATTTGAACTGAGATTATTCACATTTTATTGAATATATTCTTTGCTTCAGATCAAGTATTGCTTGTCATAATCAATGCTTTCTATATATTCCATCATAATTTTAATAAATTTCTGAGCAGGTTGAAAACCGTTTGAGTGGGGCAACCTTTATTTTACTTATCTATTCTCATAACTTATCTTCATGTTTATTTTCTCTTTCTTTTTATGTACATTTCAGTTCAGTGTCCAGAAGTGCACAGAACCCATCCAGCCTCAAGCATCTTTGAAGTTTCCTAAAATCTACTGCCCCAAACCTTCTGTCACTTCTCAAGAGGTAGTAAACTACAAAGAACATGGAGCTGCCAATGACATGTCTGCTGCTGAGCTCGACACCTGTAACCAGGCAACCGAACGTGAGGAAGTCTTCTCCCTCCCGCGGCAAGGTAAGGACATGACAGCTAAAATCTAATGGAACTCAGTGGGGAGGTTGTGTGTGTGCGTGCATGCGTGTTTGTGTGACCGGTCTTCCTATGCATTGCAGCCAGAGGAAGAGATCAGCTGATTTCAGCCAGTCTGAAAATCTGAGGTTGACTATTTATGGGGCTGAAAACTTCTAATTGTGAGCTACTGGTCATTTCACCCCTTAAGGGATTAGATGCAAATTGGAATTTCGGCCATTAAACACCATTAACATGTTAGACACCAGTGTCATTTGCTGATGCTGTTAAAATCTGTGCCCCAGAGGCAATTGTTGACCTCTCACATTAAAGCAGTGAAACCTGCTACTATAATCATGACTGGTGGTTGACATACATTGATCTGACTCACAGTTTCTATCATGTCACATAAAGGTTACATACAATATAATAATTCATGATGAAGGCCTTCCTTTCTGAGCAAGATTTGACGTTTATCCACCCACTAGCAGATGTATAGAAAGAAAGATAAGATGTGCTTCCTTTCTCGAAGAATTTAACAGCACATTATTTAACTGTTTTTCTCAATGTTGTGCTGCGTTGGCAGAGCAACATTGAGATGTCACATATGATTGCTTACACAGGAACATTTTGGATGCATTATTATTGCTTACATTGCCTATTTTTGATGCTGCATGTCTTTGAGCAGCACTCATGAATTAATGAATCCTGAATTAATCGATGTTAATGATTGAATCAGTTATGTAAATGATTCCATGACTCACTTTAAATAGACAGTTACTTGTCGCCACCTACTGGCTAACTGATGTAACCTGCAGAAAGAGTCACTGAACAATCCACACCCCTAATGCATACAAACAGTAAAAGTCCCAAGGGGCAGAATGAACTTTAGTCTGTATTTCTGCATTTCTGGACTAAGGAATCCAAAGGATTTTAATGAGAAAGTGTGCTCCTGAGTCTTCATTTACTCAGAGCTGTATCTCACTTACATTCATTTTCTTCATATAAGCTTCCACAGATGAAACACCCTGCATATCTGAGCAAACTAGTGCCATGACGACAAGTAGCTCCATTCTGTATCCCAAACTGCACTTCTCCATCAGCCTGCACAAAGAGAATGGAGAGCTACACATCAGCATTGTAGAAGGTAACAAACATTCATCTACTCTGATGTTTCTAGAAAGATAGTGGGGCACCTGTGAATTGCAGGTGAAATTCATACCATATTGTGTAGCATCCCTTTGGTGATAATTTACCAACAGGTGTTTCAAAGGATACATACAATAAGTGTCAACATCCTGGATTCCTGAGGAAATGCTGTCACGTTGTAAGACTTAGTAGCAACACTTTACTCAGAAGCTGACTGCAATCACAAATTCACAGTTTCATCTTTCAACTTGGGAAAGGTGATTACATACATAAAGACAAGAATACACAACACAACTTTAAAATTCTGAAGAAACATTCACCATTCACCGTGTTACAAGTCAGAAAGCATTTCCACTCAGTCAGTGTACTATTAGAATTATTAAAAAACAGTCAAAATACAGCTGCTTTAAAAAAAAAACTTTGAAATAAGCTTAAAACGAAAGTTTTGTTACCTATCTGGGATTTTAGTAAACTTGGGGTCAGATTTACTAACAGCTTGCGCCTGCGCAAACCGTCTTTTGGCGTTAAAATACTGTCAGGATTTACAAAAGATGCGCAGAAGAATTAGTGCTGAAAAGGCGTGGACACAGTTATTTTTGAGCCTGACCATATTGAATATGCATTTGTTGGAGTTTCCCTTTCAGACGCAAAATTTATGGGAGGAGAGTATTAAAATGAATCAAACAATGCGATTTACTAACGTTTGCGCTCGTGAAATTACTGGTATTTGCCCCATTATTTAATGCCCAAAAAAGCATGTCTTAAAGCAGGTGCTAATTTGTGCTGATCATGATAGATTGCACTGGTAATTATGGTAATGATCTGGCTGCGTCTGTGTTCTTTAATGTGCGCATTGTCAGTAAATCACGTACAGAATTTCCCCCTCCCATCGGCACTTTTATGGAAATGCACTTTAACGCTAATTTGCCCTGTTTAGTAAATCTGGCCCATAGTCCCAAGTCTGTGCTCATCATACACTACATTCTGCTAAATCTGTCAACTCTGACTGCCCAAAATCTGCAAACTGGCTCTGACTTTAGGCAACTATACTGCAAACTATAGGCAACTATACTACAAAATATCTGTGCTATTTGCTAAGGCCTTAACAAGCACATCAACTCAGATAACAGACACAAACAATTCTGCACTCAACTCCAGTGAAGCTCTAGGAGAATTTTTCGGCAACGCTTTAGATTACAACCCGCAACGTACTGCGTAAGTAAAAAGAATTTACAGTGTAACTTTTTTGGAATTATAGTGTAGGCTACCTATATTCAGTACCTCCGTGTAAGTATAAGGGAATAATATGTGAAGTTTGGGGAATAAAGGGGTAATAACCTGTAAAATTGCAAATTATTTCTACTGTAAGTATTTTGAAACTAAGTGGTAGCCTACCTATTCTAATATTACGTGGTATGTAGGCTATACAACAATCTTATATTTGATATCAGTAATAAAAGTAACCCAACGGTCCTGGGTTAGGAACAGTGTTGCCAAGTCTGCGGTTTTCCCGGGGAATTTTTACCTGGAAACCCCCCTCGAAAACCTGGCAACCCTTGTTAGGAATGTGGAGGTTCAAACGCAAACGGTTCTGTGTTCCCAGTGCGTCGAAATCCGTGTCTGCAGTGCTGAAGATGGAAACGTGTGGAAAATAGAAAAAAAAATAATCGAAGCTCAGACGAGGGACAACTTTGAAACTGTGTTCATTTAAAACTGGAGCAGCCAATGTGCTGATCGGGAACTGGAAACAGCTTGAATGGCGCTTGAGACGAGTCTATCCGTGTTTACGGTGCTCATGACAGGAATATGTGTCGAAAATACAAGAAAACTAATCGAAGTGAAGAGGAGAGAGATTTTTGAAACTGACTGGAATGCATTCTTTTAAAACTGGAGTGTTTTGTCCGAGTATGTTCTCACAACATTGAGCAGTAAAGCCGGGAACTGAAGTAGTCAAAATGGTGCTTGAGAACGTGGATCAAAATGGTAAAATCAAAGACGGTAAAATCCTGTCAGTTCGCTATAATACATAGTTT
>JAFVLL020008966.1:12250-28332 GCA_021397915.2 Tor tambroides
GTAAGAAGGGGAAACTTGAAAGAGGGGACGAGACTGACCCAGAGAAAGCCAAACCCAGTATCCTGCATACTCTGACACAGGTAAGACCAATACTCTTGGACCGGCAACCAGGTTTGATTTTAAATACAGACACAGACAAGAGCTTGTAAAAGAACAAACAGAGATGAGAACACAGGCTGGGATATGCAACGAGCGAAATGTTCTGACTCACCTGAGTGGAAGGATGAAAGTGGCACTTACATAACACAGGTTAGCTCACTGTGGCAGAAACAATGATACTGTACTAAAAAGGATTTCTTTGCGTGCATCTGAAAACATCTTTACTGGATGACTGCGCCATCATGCCTGCTCATAATATAACATTATGGTGTAAATGTACTGAAAAATATGTTCTACTCTATGATTACATAGTACATACTTTGTAAATCAAATTTAATGGCTGCTGTAGTTGCCTGTATGTCACCTTATTTCATATTTCTGGTATGCCTGTTTAAGAGAGTGCTCCTAATCTCAGCTCCTTACCTGTATAAAAGACACCTGGGAGCCAGAAATCTTGCTGATTGATAGGGGATCAAATACTTATTTGACTCATTAAAATGCAAATCAATTTATAACTTTTTTGAAATGTGTTTTTCTGGATTTTTTGTTGTTATTCTGTCTCTCACTGTTCAAATAAACCTACCATTAAAATTATAGACTGATCATTTCTTTGTCAGTGGGCAAACGTACAAAATCAGCAGGGGATCAAATAATTTTTTTCCCCACTGTGTGTATATATATATATATATATGTATATATCACAAATGATTTTTTCACTGCATATCTATATTGCAAATATTGTAATATTTTAATCATAATGAGCAAAAGATGATTAATAGATACAGAGAAAAACAGCTAGAGAAACCTGACAGGGACATTACAAAAGGAGCCAGTGTCTCTTGTTACTGCCCATTTTCATAATCGATCACAATTCTGAATCTTACTACAGAATATAATTTCTGTCTTTGTAAGGTATAAATATTGATATCAGTCCTGCAAATCAAAAGAGAATGGTCAAAATCAGCCATCTGTGTTCTCAAATCAGATCAGCTCTCTCACAGAACTTAGATTGTTTCAAAGAACATTGAGTTCATCCAGTAACAGACAAGTTAAGAATGGTGAGGGACAAGTGTGTTATTATTAGAATCTTCTCCAGAGTGCTTTTATAAGAGGTAATTAGTTTAGAAATGATTTGTCTGTCTGTGTTTTTGTGTATGTGCACACACTCGTGTACACACATACTGACACGCTGGTGTTGTTTGGCATCTGCTGAGCTTTCCCTGAAACAGTCTAGAGTCACGACTCACGTAGCTGCACACACACACACTTTTGTTCTTTTCTCATGACTTCTGTCATGTCTTTCTATATTGACTTGTATTGTTTATCTTGAGCTAATGATTTTTGTAAATGTAAACCTTACTAAAACATTTACATTTTAACATTTTATGTATTTTTTAATGTTTATTAAGCTGTTTTTCTCATAGGAACCATTGGCTGGTGCTCACAATGTACATGATTCAGATTTTACTGTCCTTTTGGGGGCACTTTGGTAGTCATGCTGTTGGCAAAAACTGACCCCTCCACACACACATTTCCTTTCATAGTCTTTGTATATTTATATATCTGTATATTTATGCAGTCAAGAATAATTACTTACAGACCATAACATGTGTTTGCTGAAGGAAGAGCAATAGGAATATCAAAAAGAGATGTCACAGAAACCACACATCAAAATTTATCAACAGCAGAATGGCTTTATTAAAAGAGATCTACAGGGACATTTGTGAAAACAACTCTTTTCCCAATCCCCAACCCCACCCTCCAATTCTGTGTGTCAAAAAGTGTGACTATTAAATTAAACTCGTAAAACGAGGAGCATCTCGCTGCAGAACACAAGATCCAGGGGGCATGGTTGGATCCAGATCCAACTCCTCCCACCTTACATATACCTAAACCTACCCATCTCCACCGCCTAGATGTGGATCCAATCACGCCCCCTGTCGGCTGCAGCGAGCCCTACTTGCATAAAACTCTTAATGAAAATATAATAATTTATTAACATTTTACCAATAATAGTGTCCTATGAAATGTGTTTTATTTTGTTTTCTAAATATTTTATGTTTTTAATGTTTTGTAATGTAATACAAATTTATTATCAGAAACTGTAGTAATCAAATGAATGCATAAAACATTAACAGTTTAATTATTTAAAATGTAATTCACATTTATTTGTATAGTGCTTTTAATATACATATTGTTTTAATGCTAAAAACACCGCAAGGGTCACGTGTGCTTGAGTATGTGAGGTAGATGAAACTGTGCTATTCATTCACACAGAGACATGCAAAACATGCAGACATATTTAAATAGCAGTCTTTTTGTGGTTTATTATTCAAAGACACTTGTCCATATCACAATGTGATTAAGTGTACAGCCCTACCATTTGATTTATTCATCCAAATTTTGCCAAATTCTGTGACCTCCGTGAATTTTTATGACCGGAATCTGTGAAATCAACAATCCCTACAATCCCACAATCATTCTCTCTGTTTATGAAAGAGATGGCACTGATTGTGAGAGCGTAGATTTCCCTCTTAAATCTTTCAGCCTATTTTGATATGCCCAATTAAAATGTAATCTGAGGCAGACATGAGCGAAAACTGATTATAGTTCATTTGCTGATTTTGTCTAAAAAAAACACCACAATGAAGACAGAGCTGTGTCTGTAGGACCTAGAGAATTGTGTGATTGTGTGTGCATGTATATCATTATACAGTATATATTTAGTGTTAAGGTCAATCACATATTGGATTTTAAAGTAGGCGAGCGCTGTCTCACTGCACCAGTATTTATTATTAATAAAGAGGGGGGCGGAGGAAGATGAGAGGTGTATAAGAATATCATCTCTTGCTCCTTTCTCTGTGCTCTCTATTTCAGCATGATAACTGCCCACCTGCGGGAAATGGAGTGCTCTGGTATTGATTTTTTTCATTCATGCTTTCCTGTTTTTTTCAGACTCTACACATCAAAACCTCAATGAAACATACAGCCATAAGAAAGCCCCTAAGTGAAATGCCCCGTCTCATGTCAAGATGGTTAAAATTAATGCAGAGTACAGAATATGTCTGTGTAATATAAGGTTTGAATATGAAAGAATGAATGGAATTGATTACATTTTGAGCTTTAGTTCCTCTGGGAATGGGAATGATTCATTCATGCTGAGCCAATATTACTTTTTTTTTTTTTTTTTTGGATCGGGCTTAGTCTAATTGTATTGAATATATTCTTTGCTGGATTGGTACTGGAATGATATTACCTGGCATAATCAATGTTTTCTAAATATTCCATCATAATTTCAAGAAATTTCTGAGCAGGTTGAGCGGTTAGAGTGAAGTAACCTTTTTTTTTTTTTTTACCTAACCAGTTATCATGTTTATTTTCTCTTTCTTCTTTATCTACGTTTTAGTTCAGTGTGCAGAAATGCACAGAACCCATCCAGCCTCAAGCATCTTTGAAGTTTCCTAAAATCTACCACCCCAAACCCTCTGTCACTTCTCAAGAGGTAGTAAACTACAAAGAACATGGAGCTGCCAACGACACATCTGCTGCTGAGCTCAACACCTGTAACCAGGCAACTGAACGTGAGGAGGTCTTCTCCCTCCCGCGACAAAGTAAGGAAATGACAGCTAAAATCTAATGGAACTTAATGGGGGAGGCTGTGCGTGTGTTTGTGGGACCGGTTTTCCTATGCATTTCAGACTTCCTATGCATTCCAGGTAGAGGGAGAGACCAGCTAATTTCAGCCAGTCTGAATTCAGGAAAATCTGAGTTGATTGTTTATGGGGCTGAAAAATTCTAATTGTGAACTATTAGTCATCTCATCCCTTAAGGAATTAGATGCAAACTGGAATTTCAGCCATTAAACACCACTAACATGTTAGACACCAGTGGCATTTGCTGATGCTGTTAAAATCTGTGCATATGTGCCCCAGAGGCAATCGTTAACCTCTCACATTAAAGCAGTGAAACCTTCTACTATAATCATGACTGTTGGTTGGCATACATTGATCTGACTCACAGTTTCTATCACGTCACGTAAAGGTTACATACAATATAATAATTCAAGATCAAGGCCTTTCTTTCTGAGCAAGACTTGACGTTTATCCACCCACAAGCGGATGCAGAGAAAGAAAGATGAGAAGTGCTAGATTTTTTGAAAAATTTAACAGCATGTGTATGGTTTACTCAATTTTGTGCTGTGTTGGCAGACCAACAGCGTGATGTCACGTATGATTGCTTACATAGGAACATTTTAGATGCATTATTGTTGCTTACATTGTCTATGTCTTCAAGCAGTGTGTCTTCAAGCCACACTCACGAATGAATGAATCCTAAATGAATCAATGTTATTGAGTGATTCAGTTATGTCAATGATTCCATGACTCGCTTTAAAAAGATAATCACTTGTCGCCACCTACTTTATCGACGTAAGCTGCAGAAAAAGTCACTGAACAATCCCCACCACTAATGCATACAAGCAGTGAAAAGTCCCAGGAGGACCAGAACTAACTATAGTCTGTAATGCTTTTCTAGACTAAGGAATCCAAAGGATTTTAATGAGAAACTGTGCCCCTAAAATAGTCTTCTATTTACTCAGAGTTGAATCTCACTTATATTCCTTTTCTCCATTTTAGCTTCCACAGATGAAACGCCCTGCACATCTGAGCAAACCGGTGCCATGACGACAAGTAGCTCCATCCTATATCCCAAACTGCACTTCTTCATCAGCCTGCACAAAGAAAATGGAGAGCTACACATCAGCATTGTAGAAGGTAATAAACATTCATCTACTCTGGTGAAATTCATGAAATGCTGGGTTAAATACAACCCAGCGCTGGGTAAAATATGGACAAACCCAGCGGTTGGGTTACTGCCCAGAAGGTTGGGTTAAACATATAACACAACTGTTGGGTGAAAACAATCCAATTGCTGGGTTTGTCCATATTTAACCCAGCATTTTTTAGCGTATATTGTGTAGCATCCCTTTGGTGATAATTTACCAACAGGTATTTCAAAGGATACATACAATAAGTGTCAGCATCCTGGATTCCTGTGGAAATGCTGTCATGTTGTAAGACTAATTAGCAACACTTCACTCAAACACTGCAATCACAAATTCACAGTTTCATCTTTTCAACTTCAGAAAGGTGATTACAAAAACACAAGAATACACAACATAACTTTAAAATTCTGAAGAAACATTCACCATTTACTGTTGCAAGTCAGAAATGACCTAAACCAAAATTGAAATAAAATAAATTATAGTGTTAAATAAATATTAAAAAAACGTGTGAAAATGACAAAAGCACATAATAAAATTACTAAAACATAAAATGAGATTAAAACAAAAATAAAACTTAACCCAAAACATTAATACATAATACTAAAACAATACTAATTTATACCAAATGATTGATTCAGTGAGTTCAGTAAACCTGACAACTGAATCAGATTGTTTCATAAATGAATCATTCAGACTGGTTTGTGAAATGGAGCAACAGATTTATTCAAATGTCTCAAGAAATTTGTGGCAATTAAAAACAATATGTGTTTTAAATTCAGCTCCAAAATCCTTTGGATACTGGATGGAATCATAACTTAAGCTAAAAAAAATGGAGTCTGCGCTCATCATACACTTTACTCTGCAAACTCTGTCAACTCCGACTGCCCAAAAACTGCAGACTGACTCTAAGCAACTATACTGCAAATCGGGGCAAAATATCAGTGCAAAGGCCTTAACAAATGCATCAGATGACAGACACAAGCAATTCTCAACCCCTAGCGATGCTCTAGGAGCATTTTTTAGTATGTGCAGAGGTCATCAGAAGGTCACACAACATGAGCAGATATCTGTAAAAAGCTGGCTTTGGTGTTGTACGTGTAAACCTTTAATGGCTCAGCCAGGTGTGTTGTGTTTGTGGGATAGGGGTGTCATTGTACAGTGGTTTTGCTCTGCTTTCAAGGCTGGAACAGAGGGAGGTTTTGATATTCAAACTCTCTGTGATTAAACCAATGTTTGAGAGAAATAAAAGCCTCTTTCAGGCAGCTTAAAGCCTCTTAATCACAGAATTACCATTTCAATAGTAGCAGCCATGATTGATACGCATCATTATCGGTAATGAGCGTAAATCTGCTTTAAACTCAAAACCTCTATTCTGCACATCCAAACAGGAAAAGGGGAGAGGATCAGTCATGCCGGCTGAGATGCAGAAAGGAATGAAAAGTGAGGATTCATAAAAAAGAGAATAAGTGATGCTTGGTGCCTCGGTGGCTTGGAGCAGCTTCATGTGGCCCAATTTGTCATCCTGCTCCTTGTTATAATATGACTCATATTCTCTTTTTTCCGCAGCGGAGAATATATCAGTGGAGGCCGGATGTGAGGGATATATATCAGGGTGTGTGAGCGTCTCTGAAGAGCAGAAGCACGCTCACACAGCCGTCCACAAGCTGGCAGCGCATGTGCAGTGGGGAGAGGAGCTGGTGTTCGCTCTCCCCATGGAGAGCACAAAAGACACAGACAGTCTAGATGGAGAGGTGGCCCTCTCACTTCACTGCTGTGATCGATTCTCCCATAATTCCACTCTGGGCACGATGCGCTTTAAGCTGGCTGATATAAGCATGATGTTGGATGCTGATTGCTGGGTTGACTTGCAGCCTCCCAAACAGGTGAGGAACATTGCTTTATACGTCCACGATTGCAACATTTATCACTATTCATTTCAGCTGAGAGATACAGTTAATACCAACTTTGTCAGCTGGTCATTATCACAAAATAAACTTCATCAGTGTGATATTTGATGATCCTCATTTTGGGGTTTACTGTGTACTAATAAAAATCTGAATGTAAATAAATACATGGATATGAAATACTGATTTGAGCTAAAAAAAATATATATATATATATATATATATATATATATATTATTGTTAAATATAATTTATCTTCTCAAAACACTTCATGTGTGTTTAAAATCTTTCATTGTTGCATTTAAATCCTAGGATACCTATTTGAAGTATGCAGATTTTGTTACATACACTCTTAAAAATAAAGGTGCTTAAAAGGTTCTTCACAGCAATGCCATAGAAGAACCATTTTTGGTTCCACAAAGATCCATTCAGTCAAAGGTTGTTTAAAGAACCATCTCTTTCTTACCTTTTTATAATCTGAAGAACATTCTTTCACCACAAAGAATATTTGGTGAAACAGAAAGGTTCTTCAGAAGTTAAAGGTTATTTATAGAACTATTTAGACAAAAAGGTTCTTCTATGGCATCGTGAATCACCTTTATTTTTAAGAGTGTATGAAACCTCTCAAACTCAATTAAATGAGTATTTTTAATAAAAAAATTGAACTCTTAATAGTGCACAGTTTTACCCTTCAGAATGCAAATATGCAAACATTTTATGTTTTATTGGTATTTAAAGTTTTAAAAAACGTTGTAAAACAGACAGCCACCACTTGCCACCACAAATGAACAATGACCCAAATATGCACCCACTGAAGAATAGAGTGTTCCAGTAAGCCATGTAATAAATAGGAATTTAACTTAGTGGATACTAAAACCACGCTGGTGTGGACAATGCCTATGAATGTACTGGTAGATGTAGCAGAATGGACTGTTCAAGGGAAATTCATACAGTTTGAACTATATATTTATTGGACTTTAAACAGTGCTCAGCCTGACCGAGACCCCATGTGCATGAGTATGACCTTTAAACATGTATTTCTAGGTTAGAGAGGTGGACAAGTCAGCCAGTGAATCATACTGGTGTTTTGTGTTGGATTGTTACTGATGCGGCCATGCACACATGTTGGTTTTTATGTTTTATAGGGCCTCTCCATATAGGCGTAATGGTTTCTATGCTGTACAAAACTGTGTAATTTGTACATTTTCTTAATTTTTATATTTTATGTATAACATAATGTGTGTTGTAATTCATTATATCTTTTCATAAATAATTGTAACCAAAGTTAAAATGCATTATAATATTTTAAGGTTTGTTTGTCATGTGTTTTAATGCATTTTACTTTCTAAAGGTGTAGCAGTGCTACAATGTATTATAACTGTGATTACAATTATTCATGAGATCGTACAATGCATTATAACGGGCATTACAAGGCATTATTCATGCATTGAATCTACTTTTATAATGCATTAAAGTTTTACCAAACATTTTTAAAACTATTTTAATTATGATGACTTAGGAAATGTCCTCATAAAACATGTTTATGTTGTTATACCAGTGTAATATCCATGTGATTATACAAATGTGTCCTCATAAATCACATAAACACACACACACACACACACACACACACACACTAAACATCTATTTACTCTATACCACCTTTGAGGGTTTTGGGTTCTGACATGGTGTTATTATTACTAGTAGAAATGTGAATTACCAAAACAGTAATGAAAACTGCTGTTAATAAATTTTAAAATAAATGAAAGCCAGAAATGTACAATATTACAATATTAGTACTGCAGTAGAGGTAATATTCTTCTGACACACTTTATTATGACTTTATTATGGGATGCTGATGTGTTTCTCAGTCTCCACAAGTGCAAAGTGCACATATTGACAGTTTAGAAATAGCTCAGACATTTCTTTTGGACATCCACATATGTGTAAGTCATTACTCACAAGAGGTGGTAGGAGAATGGATCTGAGACTTTATTTTAAGATATTGTACTCCCTCTACACCTTGTTTGCTTCAAATCAATCTCTTGGGTCCCAAACCGTACATGTATATGTACATGTACACGTACACACACACACACACACATACACACACACACACATATGCAGTCCACCCCCACTGTTGTGTGATCTGCTGATGATGTCATAGACCTCCAGAGCAGGAGATCTTTATCTGCGTCATCACACCTCCCAGAGGAGGTCCGGTTCTAACAGACACACACACACAGACATGCCAGGAATTACTAACTACCACTGGACTGCAGAGAGAGAGAGAGAGAGAGAGAGAGAGAGAAAGAGAGGGAGGGAGAGAGAGAGGGAGAGAGGGAGAGAGGGGGAGAGAGAGAGGGAGGGAGGGAGGGAGGGAGGAAGGGAGGGAGGGAGGGAGGAAGGAGGGAAGGAAGGGAGGAAGTAATGCCTGAGCAGGCCTAGAGGTATTTGGGGTGTGTGTGTTTTGCATGTACTGTATGTAATGGTCCAGGCCTGTGATGAAAAGGATGACGCAGATTGAGCTGGGTTGTATAAGCACCTTTAAAAATGTATTATTTGTTCATTTGTTCACATACTCTTTATCCATTTGAGTGCCCTTATTTACCATATGATTCATGTTTGAGGTAACACTTTAGAATACTGTTCCATCATTAATGAATAACTACACGAGAACACATGAGTAACACAATATTAGCACTCTAGTAACTAATACTAATGAACAAGAAAGTCTGATTAATGAATTAGTAAGTAATAGTGCTTTGCCAAATGTGGTAGTTCACTGTGTGTCAGTAACTATATTATTTTCACTTCACTCCTAATAATACTTTAAGAACTAGTGTATACAGGTTCATAATTAATATGAATAATACATAATGTATAATTAATTCTAAAGTAAAGGTCACAGTAACCCACTAGTAATGATTCAAGTATTACCAAATTCTTCAGAAGGAATTACTAATTTTTTGGATCAGTATTCTAAAGTGAAGATCGTGATAACTCCCTAGTAATGACTGAAATCATTGTAAACTTTTGAGGTTTTTGTAGGGTTTTGGTTAGTAATTCATTTTGCTAGATTTGGTAACACTTAAATCATTACTGGTGAGTTACCATGATCTTTGCTAGAATACTGATCCAAATAATTAGTAATTCCTTTAGAAGGATGCAGTAACACTTGAATCATTACTATCCAAAACCTTACATACATTCAAAAGCTTACAATGACATTAGTCAATAGTAGGGAGTTATGATGATTTTCACTTTAGAATACTGATCCAAATAATTAGTAATTTCTTTAGAAGGATTTGATAATTCTTGAGTCATTACTAGTGGCTTACCATGATCTTCATTTTAGAATTAATTCTACATTATGCATAATTCACATTAATTATTAACCTGTATACAGTAGTTCTTAGTAGTTCTCAAGGATATATATAAAAAATAGTAGTTATTGATTAGCTAATGAGTGAACTACAATTTGGGCGGCTATTGCCCCTTAAATCAATAATTTCTTGTTAGGTAATAGTAGTTACTACAATGTTAATAGTGCATTAGTCACTTGTTCCTGTATAGTTATTCATTAACAAAGGATCAGTATTCTAAAGTGTTACCATGTTTGATTATTCAGGATAGGGCATTGGCTTATGAAGACTTGGACACTTTTATTTTCTACCTTATATGGGCAGATATATCTGCATGCATTGAATATGATTCCAATTTATATCCAGACTTTATCAGTTTGGATATTACTGTGCTAATTTGACTCAGTGACAAGAATGTTAATCAAAATAATGATTGCATTACTAAAGCTTTCAGTATTGTTCATTTGAATAATATTTATCAGTAATGTTTGACACCATGCTCATCGTCACTGCATTTGAGTGTCAAACACAACAGTTTGACAAATCCAGTCTAGTCAGAGCTAATTCAAAAGCACCAGATTATGTTTCAGTAAATCTGTAAAAGAAAATGTCATGTTCTGCTCATGCAGCTGATTATGGGGCAGACTGAAGGCAGGGGCAGATTAGTATAAGGTCATGATGCTAATGAAATCCCATCATTCAGAGTGTTTTAATGTGAGGACTGTACTGACAAAATGACAATTTTAAATCAGCAACTTTTACCCTGAGGGAGGAGCTGGCCACATTCAATCTGCCTCACAAATTACCAGAACATTTGCATGAAATGAATCTTTATGCAGTCAAAAGCCAAGTTCATTAACCCTGCAGAAAGATCTTTATGAATATGCAAATTCTAAAAGCCATATTTATGTGAACACACAGTTAAAATGTAAAATGTCATGACCCAAAAATATTTTTTCAGTTCAGTGCTTTTATTAAAAAACTTTAACCCAAAGTTTCTGTTTTTTTTTTTCCCGCAGGAAGTGGCATCATCAGCTGGAGAGCTACTGTTGTCACTCAGTTATCTGCCAGCAGCCAACAGACTTGGGGTGGTGGTAATGAAGGCTAGAGGACTTCAGTCAGACAAACTGAAAGACAACATAGGTATTTACCACCAACATATGACAATATCAACACTTAAATTAATTTGTGAACATTAAAAATAATCCAAGGTCAACTATTAGATTATCATCTGTATTATCTGTATTCTAAAATGGACGTGAACTAGAGATTCAGCAGCTTAATGCAATGCATTTAGCAATTAAATTAAATTAAATACACTAGCAGTCAAAAGTTTGGAATAAAGTTTTTTTTTTTTTTTAAAGAAGTCTTATGCTCACGCAGGCTGCATTTATTTGATACAATAAAGGCAATAAAAACTTTAACATTGTGAAATATTATTACAATTTAAAAGAATGTTTTTTTATTTGAATACATTTTAAAATGTAACTTGTTCCATTGAAGACTGGAAGATCACAGGAATAAATTATATATTGAAATAGAAAGCAGTTCTTTTAAAACTGAAATCATATTTCACAATATTACTGTAAATACAGCCTGGGAAAGCATAAGGGATAACTTTCAAAAACGTTCAAATGTCTTTAATGTTTTTATCCATCCACCCACTTTCCAAACCACTGGTCCTAAATAAATAAATACAATACATACAATATTAATGTCAATAGGTGTAATAAAGAGAACACTGTATCCTGTATGTTTTCTGATAGATTTATCGGTGAAGCTGACCTTGAAACACCAAAATGCCAAGCTGAAAAAGAAGCAGACACGGCGAGTGAAGCACAAGATGAATCCGGTATGGAACGAGATGATGATGTTGGAGCTGCCCAGTGAGCTACTGGCTAAATCCAGCGTGGAGTTGGAGGTACTGAACCTGGCCAGTCCCGGGACCCTGCTCCCTCTGGGCCGCTGCATGCTGGGGCTCCACACCTCCGGCACCGGCCTGCAGCACTGGAAACAGATGCTAGATAATCCACGCAAGCAAATTGCAATGTGGCACCCACTTTACACCTAAGAATACAGGTTCTACAAAACACCACCTACACGCAATGATTGGTTAAACATGTGGTTGGAGTTTTATGATAGTACTCTATACCTGTGTAAAAATATGTAGTACTCCAATATAATAAATATTTACCTAGATATAATGAGTGAACCCAGTTGTGATCATTACGTATTATGAAACTATTTTCTATGAAGGTAAAAGCTGTGGGAGACAGTCACATACAGTACTAATATTGTTACACAGTAGATTAGAGGTTTTTAGTGTAAGCAGTGCTGCATTTACCTTTGGTGTTGTTGTTAATGTGTCTTCAAATTACTCAATGCTATTTTACACTGGTCCGACTTGGAGCCATCCTCATCTCCTAACACTTGTCAGATATAAAATATGACTGAACAGCCCACTCAGTCAATATGATAGTGACTGGGAGAGAATATCTGATACACCATAGACTGTAAAGCCGGGCTGGATCAGATCAGGAGAAAGGTTAAACTACTGTATCTAACCAGGTTTGGCAGAACAGATGTCCCTCATAAGTCATCATAAATGAACAATCACAACAAATATTAGGGTAAAAAATCTTTGTCAGATGAAGCCCTTGTATGAACCGCAGGCAGGCAAATATAAATAATTAATTTTTAAGTTTAATAGCAAGCAGTTTTAGTTTTCCTGCTATGAAGGCTTATGGATCCTCTTAGTCACACTGTCACAGCTGGAAAGATGGAGCCCTGCTCACTAACTGTAGATTGTGGCTACTACCTTTAAAGCAGTAACACACTAAATAAATATACAGGTCTCAATAGGGCAGCTTTACTCTTCTCAAGATGCATGTATACAGAAAAAAAAGTAAATGTACCATTGTCTTCTAATTAAAAAAATGTGTGTATATATATATATATATATATATATGTAAACTGCAGTATATGTACTGTATATGTGTATTAGCAGGATGAAGGATTTCAACAGGTACTGCTTGGCTCCAGGAAAGTTACTATATGGGCAGTTATTTTATCATCATTTATACAGGTGACATGCCAAATGCAACTAAAATCAAATATTATGCATCTATCTGGGAAGGAATGCATATTTTGTGCTATAACCAACACAGGTAGTCAATCAACCAAATGGCAAAACAAATCAATCAGCTGTAGGCAAATATTCAGCTAAGTCACACAAGATGTATTTATTATGTGTATTTTAGTGTTAATCTGTTTTTGTGACCTGATTACAATAAAATCTCCAACTAGATCATAAATTATTCTTGAGGTTTTTTCATTATTTTGACTTTTTTAATATCATCAAATTAAAAGCAATGTTTTAATGACTAATAATCCAGTTAATTATTATATCATTAAAAGATATGTTTACGTCACATATGTGTAACTATTTTGATAAATTTAGCTTTAAATATATTTGTAGAGGTTCCTTGGGTAGCAGTTAAATGCAGTGAAATCCCCCTTCTTGTGGGTAAATACATCAGATAGCAATCTCAGTTTGCCCTTCAGCCACGTTTGAATATTTATGGTGCAATGGTTTTGAATTAACATCATTTCTGTGCCTGATACTTTTCCAGAGAGGGATGACCAGTGGAATGTTAATTGCTGCAATCTGATCCACCTATAGCCTATGGCTTACTGCATAACACTCTTGATTTCATACTGACAGAAATGTATTTTTAACCCACAGATATGCTTGAAACAAATAGCCATGTTGGTGTGAAATAAATATTCCTTTCTCAAATGTGTTATTTCTCACGTGTGTTTGTTTGATGTCAGAGAATTGACAAATCTATTTATAGAATTGGTCAGACTTGACTGATGACACGCAGATGAGCAATATCAGGAAGTGACAGATATCCAGACCAACAGCACCTCCCACAATCAGCAGCAAATGAACACACACTGAGAAATATATCAGAGAAAGACAGAGAGCAAGAATGGAAAACAAAATGGATCACAGCATATTAAAGTCATCTTTCTTTTACCTTGTATTTCCCCCTCTCATCTTCAAAATAAATAGTGTCTTGTTGCATAAGAGGTGACATATTAACTACTGTGTGGTTTTTGGTGCAGGGCATGACAGGGCACAGTATGTCTTATAGTTTGTGTAATCAGAATGGACGAGTCCACTGTCTGTCTGCATGGTAGCCTTGAAAATGGCACAGGATACTAGCGGTAACTGCAATGCATCACTGATGAGTTTCTTACATAATCCCGCAAAAAAAAAAAAACTCCCACCTGCTAGATATTGCCCTGCCAGAGCTAAAAATTATTTTGCTGGCTCGCTCTTCCTGGAGGAGCTGTGTTTGTGTGTGTGTGTGTGTGTGTTTGTGTGAATGAATTAGAGAATACATTACATGTCACATGACAAATGTCTTTTGTCTGTTTCTGTCCTTATTTCAGGAGGACTGAATGAAAAATTATAGCTGATCACTGATAACAGGCTTATTGATCAAGGTTAAATAAGTGGAAAGACTGACCCTTCATCACTCTTCCTAGTTATACACACATATTTAAATGTACCGAGAGAGAGAGCTCGTTAAAGCTCTCATTATGGTTTTCTGTGTGAAAACCACAAAATTACACCTCATTACTTTCTTTGCCCAGCATGGGCAGCATTAAAAACACTGTCCTCATTCACACTGAGCACAACACTGCTTTGAAGAACCCCGTCTGAAATCCCCCGTCACACTGGGAGGAGTTCTTCCCAAAGAAACAACACATGAAATATAGATAGACGCAAAAGCTGCCCTAGAAAATGTTTCTTTCTGATGCTGAGCCGAGAGAAACTGAGCTGAGTGAAATTTTGCTCTCAGACAAAACAAGCAGAGAAAAAGCTCCCGCATGGAGAAACCTGTACTGCTTTGTACTCTTCTGTCTCTTTCTCTCCTCTGCGTTGTCTGTTTAATATTGCTGAATTACTGTGGTCTCTGCTGGTATACAAACAGAAACAGAGGAAGAGGTGCAGATCATCTTGAACACACGCAAGCACTCTTAACTCACTACCATGTGCAGTGAGATTTAATGAAAATCTGGGATGATTTAATGAAAATCTGGGATTCAAAATCAGATTTAAACCTTGAATTAATGGACCTTGAACAATTTTTTTAGGATGTAACAAAATTGTAATGAAATGTTATGTTGTACAATTAACAAGAATGTTTAGGATTTTACAACAGTTAGTTCTTGTCCTCAAAATTGTTTGGCTGAGCGCTGGTATACCAGTACTGGGAGTTCTCACTGTTTCCATCACTCCGCTTGTCTGTATCTGTGTGTTCCTGACAGACTGTCCGTCTGTCCATTAGTGGTGGGGATTTTTTCAGTGACTCAGTTACATTACATTAGGCTAAACCAGGAAGTGGTGACAATTTTTAAGAGTGAGTCATTGAAACATTCATTTAACCGATTCATTCAAAACTGGAGGGTTCAACAGTGGACATCATCCTCGGTCTCCCCTGGCTGGTGCAACATGATCCTGTGCTCTCTTGGAAGACCGGTGAAGTCCGTAAGTGGGGTAACGGCTGCTTCCCACGTTGCTTCCCTCATCTGCCTATACCCTCTTCGAGAGTTTCTGCCTCCTTGCCTCTCCATGCCACCTCCATCGAGAGCCCAGTAGAGAAGCAGTCCGTAGATATTCCCTCCGAATACATCCACTTCAGCGACGTCTTCTGCCCCAAGAGAGCCTCCCGACTTCCACCGCATCGGCCATGGGACTGTGCCATCGACCTCATTCCGGGTGAGCCAGTACCGCGTGGAAGGATCTACCCTCTGTCACTACCCGAACAGAAGGCCATGGAGGAGTACATTGAGGAGGCGTTAAACCAGGGATACATAGTACCATCTACCTCCCCTGCTGCTTCCAGTTTCTTCTTC
>JAFVLL020008967.1:0-124137 GCA_021397915.2 Tor tambroides
CTCACTTGGCTCCACTTCTGTTGAAAGTACATCCCTGGGCACCACTTCTGCAGAAACTATGAGCCTTGGCACCATTTCGGTAGAAAGCACATCCCTGGGCACAGCTTCTGCAGAAACTACCCTTGGCACCACTTCTACAGAAATTATTACCACTACTGTAGAAAGCACAACCCTGGGAACAACTGCTGTGGAAACTACTACTCTTGGCACCACTTCTGCAGCAAGTACAACCCTGGGCACCACTTCTGCAGAAACAACATCCTCTAAGTTCAACAGGAATCTTGGAAACATCCATGCTTGTAAAGACAACTGCTGGAACAACAGCATCAAGCATAACTATGCCTCCCTTAACATCTGTTGTTGAAACAACAATGGCTGAAATTATGACTTCTGAAAAAACTGCTACCTTTGACACCACTTCTGCAGCAAGTATCTCACTTGGCTCCACTTCTGTTGAAAGTACATCCCTGGGCACCACTTCTGCAGAAACATCCATGCTTGTAATGACTGCTGGAACAACAGCATCAACCATCACGACGCCTACCTCAGCATCTACAGTTGAAACCACAATGGCTCAAACTACCACTTCTGTAGAAAGCACAACCCTTGGCACCACTTCTACAGAAGCTACTACCACTTCTGTAAAAAGCACAACCCTTGGCACCACTTCTGCAGAAATTTCTACCCTTGGAACCATCTCTGTAGAAAGCACAACCCTGGTCACAATTTCTGCAGAAACTGCTACCCTTGGCAGCCCTTCTGTCAAAAGTACTAATGTTGGCACCACTTCTGCTGAAATTACACTCTCGGTTAGTTCAACAGGAGTACTGCTGGAAACAGCCACAATAGTAACATCAACTGCTGGAACAGCAAAGTTGTACTTTGACCCTGGAATGACTACACTTGGCAGCTCTTCTGTAGAAACTACTGCCATTGATACCACTTCTTTAGAAAGTAATAGCTTGGGAACCATTTCCACAAAAACTGCATCCTCTGTAAGTTCAACAGGAAATATTAGTTATGTCCAAACCAGTATTGACGTCTGCTGGAACAACCTCAGTTACAGCTACACCCACAATGGCTCAAACTACCACTTCTGGAGAAATTACTGAATTTGGCACCACTTCTGAAGAAACTATTACTCTGGGCACCTCTTCTACAGAAATGACTAAACTTGGTACCATTTCTGTAGAAAGTACTGCCCTGGGTACCACTTCTGGGTACCAGAAACAACATCCTCTGTAATTTCATCAGGAATCTTGTAAACATCCATGGTTGTAATGACAACTGCTGGAACAACAGCATCAAGCATATTTACACCTGCCTTAACATCTGCTGTTGAAACACCAGTGGCTCAAACTACGACTTCTGCAGAAATTTCTACCCTTGGAACCATCTCTGTAGAAAGTACAACCCTGGGCACCACTTCTGCAGAAACTACTATCCTTGGCACAACGTCTTTAGAAAGTACAACACAAGGAACCACATTAGTAGAAATTACTTCTCTGAACACTACTTCTGCAGAAACAACTTCCTCTAAGTTCAACAGGAACATTGGAATCTACTACCCTTGGCACCACTTTAGTTGAAATTACATCCTCAGTCAGCTCAACATGGATTGTGTTGGATACATCCACACCAGTAAGGCCAACTGCTGGAGCAACAACCTCAGCTCTAATTACATCTGGCTTAATATCTGCTGGTGAACCATAATGGCTCAAACTACCACATCTGCAGAAATTACTACCCTTGAAACCATGTCTGTAGAAGGTACTGCACTTGGCAGCACTTCTGAAGAAAGCACAACCCTGGGTACCACTTCTGCTGAAACGACACCCTTAGTTCAACGGGAATAGTATTGGAAACACCCATACCAGTAACAACAACTGCTGGAGCACCAACTTCAACCATAACTACTCCTGCCTTAACATCTGCTGTTGAAACCACATCGGCTCAAAGTACCACATCTCCAGAAATTGCTATCCTTGGAACTACGTCTGTAGAACTTACTGCACTTGGCACCACTTCTGTAGAAACTAGTACTCTTGGCACTTCAGAAACTACTTCACTTGGCACCACTTCTGCAGCAAGTACAACCCTAGGCACCACTTCTGCAATAACATTCTCTGTAAGTTCAAAAGAATCTACTACCCCTGGTACCAATTCTGTAGAAAGTATTACCCTTGACATGACTTCTGCTCAAACTACTCCCTCAGTTAGTCCAGCAGGGTTAGTGTTGGAAACATCCACACCAGTAATGACATCTGCTGGAACAACAACTTTATTTATAACTATGCCTGCCTTGACATCTGCCATTGAAACCACAATGGTTGAAACTGTCGCTTTTGTAGAAAGTACAACCCCTGGAACCACGTCTGTAGAAAGTACTTGTCTGAGCACTAGTACTGTAGAAAGTACTACTTTGGGGACCACTTCTGCAGAAACTACTACAGTTGGCACCACTTCTGTAGAAAGTACTATACTTGCTACTATTTCTACACCTAGCACCACTTTTGCAGAAACTACAATGCCTGATACCGCTTTCACTGAGACAATACTCTCAGTTAGTTCAACAGGAGCTACAGCTATAGGTACACCTGTCTTCACGCCTGCTGTTGAAACCACAATGGCTCAAACTACCATGAAGCACCACTACTGCAGAATCTACAACAATTGGCACAACTTCTGTAAGGAAAACTACCACCGTTGGTCCCACTTTTTGTAGAAGGTACTTCCCAGGGTACCACTTGTGCACTACACTTGGTACTACTTTTGTAGAAGGTACTACCTTGGGCACTACTTCTCCAGAAACTACAATGCTTGATACCACTTTTTCCGAAACAACACCCTCAGTTAGTTCAACAGGAACTACAGCTATAGGTACACCTGTCTTAATGCCTGCTGTTGAAACCACAATGGGTTAAACTACCATTAGGGATCACTACTGCAGAAACTACAACCATTGGCACCACTTCTGTTTAAAAAAAAAAAAAAAAAACACCACCATTGGTCCCACTTTTGTAGAAGGTACTTCCCAGGGTACCACTTGTGTGCACACACTAGTCACCACTTTTGCTTGAAACAACACCATGTGTTAGTTCAACAGAAATAATATTGGAAACATCCACACAAGTAGTGAAAACTGTTGGAACAATCTACTGTAGAAACCACAATGGCTCAAACGACCACTTCTGCACATATTACTACAGAAACTTCTATCCTTGGTACCACTTATGCAGAAATGAACAGCTGGAACAGCAACCTCAGCTATAATTATGCCTTTCTTAACTTCCACAGAAACTATAAACCTAGGCACCACTTTTACTTAAACTCTTCAGCAGGAATAGTTATGGAAACATCCACACCAATAATGACAACTGCTGGAGCAATCACACCTGAAACTACTCCTGGCTTAACATCTGTTGAAACTACTACTTTTATGGAAACTGTTTTCCTGGGTGCGACTTATCCAGAAACTACTACAATCTCGACAGTCTCTTCGAAAACTACAACTTCTGCAGTAGGTAGTACACCACTTCTTTTGAAACAACTTTAGTTCAATTTTGCAAACATCTACACCTTTATTGACTTTAAAATAAGTAGGGCAAAAGGGAAATAGACCAATAGACCAACTACAGTGCAAGCTGTAAGTAAATCTGGCCCTAGAAGTTTTCCAGCCTTTCACATGTGTAATGACACTTGCTGGAAAAATCTAACTTTATTGCAGCTACACTTGTCTCCCTTGCTGTTTAAGCACTATTACTTTGGAAACTAGCACTACTTTAGAAACCACTTTTTTTCAAGCTGAAATAACTTGAACTAGTTTTGCAGATGGTACAACAAATAGTTTTGAAAATATTCACTTTAATGACAACCAGAGTTTTTAGATTTCTTAATTAAAAGGTCAACATAGATGAAAACTGTCCACAAAAAAGAGGGTAATTATCAATTTTATTGTATCTGTCCATTTTCAGTGAATATATCTAATTTCTTTTGTCTTGTTTAAGGCGAATTAGCTTTGCTGTTTGTGGCCACAATGGAGGCTGCAGATTTATAGATGCATGGTGTATGAACTGAACTGTTTTTCAGGTAAGTCTTTCAGAAGCATATCAAATGTACAGATTTAATTTTATTTCAGAAGCTTAAAAGTATACATTACTAACATTACAGTATACTAGGGTTGACCCCAAATAGTCGAAGATTGGATGCTTCGATAAAATAAGTCTGACTGAACTACTAGTCTCACAGTCGAATAAGAAGCTTTTAATAAATATTTTTAATGTGCATGAATAAGTCCAACCACCCCTGCAACCGATTTAAATTTCGCTTTCCGTAATCCGTGAACGACAGAGGAACATCTTGGTGGCAGGGATTTAAATCTTTAACAAGACTCAAATTGACACAGGCAGAGTTGAAAGACTGGATTTTTTTCAATCAGGTAGGGTACAAAATTTCAAAAAATTTCAGCTGGTTCTAATTTGATATTTAGATGCTGTAGACGCCGAAAAACTCTATCTATTCACTATCATATTGGCAAAACAGATCTGGCAAACTATCCAAAGCATATTTGTGTTTGCGCTCTGGAGAGAATCAAAAGGTTGTCCAGTGCAGGCTCACAAATCCTCTCATAACAAAGCTTCATGAGATTGTGCGATGAAGTAAGACTAGGAACAGCTTCACATATTTAGGCGATTGCACGGAGTTTGTGGCAGTAGGCTGTGCTTTTAAAGTCTGAAAAATTAGCAGGATAATTGCTAATTGCCTCTGTGAAATTCTCTATACAGTTAGATTATTGCAAATCTCCGGTTTCATCAGCTCTGATAAGTAACATGATATGTGGCCGGCCAATGTTAGCTAGCTATTAATCAAAACATAAAACATTATTTACCGCGTTTGCATCTGCGAGGCGTCTGTTACATATTTCCTCTGTATGTTAACGCCAGTATTTATGACTGTCGAATGTCTGACTACTTGACTCTTTGTAATGTATTTTTCCCCCCACCCCCAAACATATGATTCCACTATCAGTCAACTATCGGCAAGATTCGACAATTCTGATTCGACTATGTAAATCCTTAGTCGGGGACACCCCTGCAGTATACTAACTAATTATGCATTGTTTATATTTGGCCTAGACTGTTCATGTCTTCTAAGTAGGATGGGACTTGTCTTCCTTTTTTCTTTTTGCATGGTACGTTTACTAAACGCTGTCACTGTTCTTAAAGGGGTAGTTCTTTCAAAGTGCAAAATGACATGCATAATCCATCTGAACCAAGCAGCTTACTCAATCTTTTCATCGTACTAATTATTTTTTCATAAGAATTTCACACACATATAATAGTCAGCTTTTGAAGTTGATCAAAACCTTTCATCAAAGTTGTCCTAAAACAATACCCATTCTTGTCTTAGGACAACTTTAACTTTTTTTGATCCACTTCAGATGTTGACTACTGTAGATTGACATGTGGTTTTATGCAAAAGTTTGGACACCCCTCTGATGCTGCCTAATTAGCTCCTTTATTCGAAAAAATTGTAGTGATATGCCATTCAGTTTCTAGAGAATGCTGCATAATGTGATAGTTTTTCATACAGAAATTCTTAGTGTAGCAGTATTAAGTTGTACGAAATTAAGTCTCATATGAAAAATAGGTTGAGCAAAAATTTGGGCACCCTTTCAACTGTTAATTGTAATGCCTATAGTGACTTATTGCTGATCAATTGCAACACAGTATTGATTTGCTTGGCTCCGTAAACCTTAACACTGCAAGCTCAGGTGCAACCCATCATGGAAAAGGATATTTAAGGTAGGTGATTGCTAGTTGTGCTTCTCCTTGCTTCTCTACTGGAAAGTAGAAACATGGGAACCTCAAAAGAACTGACATTAAAAACTAGGATAGTTCATCAAAATGAATTAGGATGCAAAAAAAAAATTCACAAAGGTTTAAGGTCTCTGCATCAAGTCAGAAATATAGTTCGAAAATGGACGGCTGCAGGATCACTCATTGTCATGGCAATATGTGGTAGAGTATGCTGAGAAAAATATCTTAAAGGTAAAGAATGGTTAGAACAAACCACAGACCTCCTCCAAATAGCTCCAAGAATATTGTCGGTTGGTTGTTTCAGCAGTAAAATGACCCAAAGCATTGCTCCAAGTCTACCAAGGAATTCATGCACAGTCACTGATACAATGTTCTAGAATGGCTATCCTAGTCCCCAGACTTGAACATCATTGAAAAGTGGGACGTCCGTGGTTAGCAGCCATCAAACTGGCAGGCATTTTGCAGGGAAAATTAGTCCAAAATACTTGCAGTCAGAATTCAGAGCCTTATCAGTGGCTAAGTGTCTGCAGGCAGTTATTTCAGCAAAAGGTGGCTCTACAAAATGAATGTGATTATTCCATTGGGATGGCCAGATTTTTTGCACCTACCTTCATATTGCATTGTTTCTGCTGATTCAATGAATATTTCAGAATTGAATGTACTGTATCCATAAGGTATAAATTACATCCAAATGAAGTTGCTACTTCAAAAGATTGGCAGATTATAAACTGAAGTTATGATAATTATCAGGGGTGCATTTGTAAATACAAAGGCATGTGTGATGCGCAAGAAACAAGGTTCATTCTTGCACACCACAAATGCATGTTTCATATAGATTTTCAGTGGATGGGCAAAAGTGATATGAATATTAAATATTTTAATTTTGTGTTCTGAAGATGAACAATTTTTGTAGACTTGGAATGACATGAGTGTGCAAATGACAGTTCTCAGTTTTAGGTGAACTAGCCCTAAAGGATTGTTTTCCTTCATGTTAAATGTATTAATCCACATAACCTTTAGTAAACTAATGATCATGTTTTGCAGGTGTTCATGTTTATGGAACAAGCATTCCATTGATCGTGCCTCTTCTAACAAGATGAGACAAGCAGATGATGGACAGACATAAGGACAAGGTCTTGTGGTATTCCCTAAAGACTGCAACTCTACTACAGATACTGATCTATGTGCTCCTGCTCATCAATAATATGGGAATATAAATGTAAAAAGTAAGCATCTGATCAGGCGTTTGACAATATTAAATATTTTATATTTGTTGTGATTGAAAATGTGTTTTATAGTTTGTGTAATATAAATGTCACTATACTGAATGAATAAAAGATTTTCAATGGTCAACATGAAATGTTGTCTTGGTTAGGTGTTAAATACTCAAAGTAATTAAACTAAACTCCTTCCATTAAAATCAGCCAAACCGCCTGCACTGTAAGCAGTGCAATGTTGGTGTTTGCAGTTTTGACAACTTTAATTATGGTGGGCATGTTCAAAGTTTGTTGCATTGCAGTGCTCATTTGTTGTGTGAATTGTGTATAATAGATGGTCTGGCTTAACACTACTGTAGCATAAATTTTGGGGTAAATAAACATTTGAATTCTTTTTCTAGCAAGAAAGGTTCTTTCTACCATTAATTTAAATCATGGCCAAAATTCTTGCGTTGTTGTGCATGGCTTTCGAATCAGTCTTATTCCGGAAATCACATCTAGCTACTGAGTAGATATGTTGGAGCTGGGACAGAGAAGTGTTACCCATTACATGGGAGCCATTGTGCTTGTGGGGACCTGAATCTGCCATGGTTTTGTCTCAGTCCTTGCCCTTTCTAGGTGACTTCTCTCTGATCTGTACATTTACATTTTCATTTACATTTAGTCATTTAGTAGACGCTTTTATCCAAAGCGACTTACAAATGAAGACAATAGAAGCAATCAAAACTGACAAAAGAGCAGCAATATGCAAGTGCTATGACAAGTTTCAGTTAGCCTAACGCAGTACACATGGCAAGGTTTTTTTTTTTTGTTTTTTTTTTAAGATAGAAAAAAGAAAGCTAGCATTAGGTTTTTTTTTTCTTTTCGTTTAAAGAAAGCAAGTAGATAGAAAAGAAAAAAAGCTAGTGTTTTTTTTTGTTTTTTTTAAATAGAGATAAAATGGAATTAGAATAGAGTTAGAGGGTCAAATAAAGATGGAAGAGATGTGTGTTTAGCTGTTTCTTGAAGATGGCTAAGGACTCAGCTGCTCTGTTTGAGTTGGGCAGGTCATTCCACCAGGAGGGGACAGTTAATAAAAAATAAAAAAAAAAGTCAGTGAAAGTGACTTCTAGCGGGCACATAACTCTGAAGTAGTGCATTTAGGTAAAGTGGTGCAGAGCCAGTGGTGGTTTTGTAAGCTAACATTAAAATTTGTAAATTTAAAAAAAAAAATTTACAAACAGTCTTCAAATCATTACATCTCATGTGTATCATCACTGTCTAACATACCAGGATCAATACTGTATTTTCCTGGTGTCAATTTTTGTTTGTGGCTCTTGGTTACAGGTGTCCAGAATGTGAAGTCTGATTAAATCATTTGGTTTTGCCTTTGGAAATGCTAATAACAAAGTAAAACAGTCGATGTTGAGGACCTGTTATCTGCCTGGTTCTGTACTTATTCTTATTTACTTTTGGACTAGTTTGTGGACTTCAAATCACCATTTCAATTTTGTCAACTAATGTAGTGTAAAGCATTGTGATGTGAACACACAACACAACCGTTTTCAGCCCAGCACTGCTAATCGAAACTACATCAGAATAAACCAAATCATAAAATAGGACAAAAAAATAATAATTTTTGGGCTACTGAGAAAATGACCATAGTAAACTGGATTGTTATCGTTCCCTAAACAGAAAGTACAGAATATCTCTACACTAATGCAAAGCAGAGATGGATCCTCACCAAATACAGTCTCAGCGATCACAGATCTGTTTCCTCGCTTTTCTGTCCTCCAGCCTGTGTCGGCATTGCTAAGAGAATTGCTTGCAATTAAATATGTTCAAAACACTAAGTATGTTTTTCTCCAATTCAAACAGTATCAGTAAAGAGCTGGATGTTTTTGTGTCGGGGTGAGGCAACAGGTAGTTTCTCAATGTAAATTCCTTGGAATACTGATTGATTCTAAACTTACAAACCTTTTTAACCTGAGTTTTTAATGTATTATGTCATTAGAGGCAGCTAAGATGTATGTGCATTCTATGGTTATTTCTTCCTTGACTTGCTGTTGAACAACCTGGTCTCTCACTATTCCAGCAACTATAAGAGATCTAGATACATATAAGTTATTTGGAGTTCAGTTAAAGAAATGGTAACTTAGTACTCAGCTTTGTCAACATTAGTATTCTGTATCAGCTGGCTGTCCTACTGTACCATTGTTTGTAGTTGTTTCTATTATTTTAGCATGTATTCTAATATCTCTTTTTAGGGTGAGTTGTAACATTCTGTTCAGGGCCTACGGATGGAAAATAGCCTTTGGTTAATTCTGGTACATTTACAGAAATGTTTTATTAATGTACAATGTGCCTGTTAACTAAACAAATAAAATAAACATAAAATATTCCTCTGCATTCACATCTGTAATAATAATTTTAATGGATTTTTTTTTTTCTCTCTCCATGGGTGGGTTAGGATCAGTGCTCTGCTTAATTCAGGAGTATTCATTCAACATAAGGAAAACGATTCAGCACGGAAATTAACAAAATTAACATACACAATTTTAATTCGGTACTATACAGATGTTAAGGTATGGAGTCATATTATTCTCCTTTTTCACAATATCACTGTAAAGTTCGTTATCTCCCTTTATGTAGGCCTATAAGCACCACCCTCTTGCATGTTATCTAGCCTGTGTGTCATCCTTTTCTAGAAAACTCTTAGAAAGTCATCACAGCATACACTGCATTACTCTGCCATCCACCGGTTAACTGTGGTACTTCAACTGTGGTCAGATGCACAAAATACCCAGGTAAAAGTTGCATTGACCATTTCATTTTCTGCATTCTTAAACATTTATTAGATTAATTGAAGAGCACATTTATGTGCATTGATTCTAATTGCTGAAGACAACTGAACAAGTTGGATCATTCTTCATTTGTGGTGCCTCCCTATTTTGCAAGAGTTGAAATGAACTTTACATACCAATAAATCTTTTTTCTTTTTTTGTTTGTGTATATGTATTCTGTCAAATCACATTGTTACTAGCATTCTTATACTAAAACAGCATTTAAAAAGAGGGGCATCCACACTCAAAACCTACTTGCCATGTTATGAGCAGGTGCTTAGGGAAGTGACCTATGATTTTTCGCTTATCAGGATATAAAGAAACACCTCATGGACAGGGAAGTCCAGCTCAAGACAAATCCCTCTGCCTGGAAAATCAACTAACATATGTTTCCCTGGGCTCATGTCCAGAAAAGAGTGAGAAAGATAGAGAGACTGTTACTTGCTTAGACGTTCTCACAGCTCTTTGGAGAGTACAATGATCTCCTGAGATTACATAGCAGTACTAGATGATTTCTCAGTACAAGTCTCATGACTGCTGTGAGAAAAAAGGCAGGAAATTCTTCTTGGTTGGCCAATATGTATGACACATAGTGGCCCCAAAAAGTGTTTAGATGCTTTCGGATAGATACCGCTTACTGTAGTATTTTATGACTCTGCAAAGAATGAGTTCTAAGAAAAGCTCAAGTACCATCTTCACTTTCCATGCAATTGCTGTTAGTGATTTGTAGTGCATGCATGAAGTCAGTTCACACAGATCATTTGTCTTGGTTTTAAACATAGGCCTAGCCTATGATTTACAGTAGGTGGCTTATTCCCATCCACTGTATACAGTCGCCTATAGTCAGTGAAGATGATATACTTTGGAAATGTAATAGGTTACAGATTACAAGTTACCCTATCTAAAATGTAATAAGTAGTGTAACTATTTCAATTATGTAACTGTTAACATTTGATTACTTTTTGATTACTTCTCTAAATTTCTAATGTTTTCAACTGTTAATCATTTTCAAACATGTAACCAGGCAGGGTTAACCTTACGGGACTCAACACTGATTACTGTCACTTTCAAAATCCTTCATCACTTGAATCAAGATTATAATAATTTAATTTTAAAGCACAGCCCACAAAATCAGACTTACTTTGAGATCATTCTGTGGTTAAATACAGATTTAAAACCATAACAAGAAATAGTTTAGCAGCTGATACTGTTTTTTATGTCAAATATTTGCAAAGCTATGACAGGAAACACTGGCATCTAACAATGGCTTGGAAAAAAAAAAACTGTTAATCTTAAAAAATAAAGCATATACATAGACCCAAATAGGAAATAAAACAGTTATTAAATAAGCATGTGTCCTAAACTCCTGAAACATTAGTGTCTCATATTTTAGAGCAGTCACTGCAATTTATGAAAGAAATCAATTAAATCTGTATGTGGGTGTGTGTGAAAAAAATTCAGATGTAACCCCCTTTGTAATTGTTAACATTTTCATAAGTAACTAATTTAATTACACTTTTTTTTTCTCAGTAACTGTAACTGATTACAGTTACATTTATTTTGTAATTAAATTATGTAATTTAGTTACATATAGCCTAACCCAACACCAGTGTTGAGCTCCTTAATCAAAAAATTTAATTGATTAATCATTACTAGTTACTCCTTCCAAAAGTAATTATTACTTTACTTATTACTTTCTGGCAACAGTAATTACTTTACTTTTCCTTCACGCTCCATAGAAGTTTTGCATATTTTCCACATAAAATTCTCTTATCTCATAAAATGGTTTTATCAATAGGCCTAATGCCACAACGGCTGTTCAGATCATCTTTTCTCCTGTCAAAATCAATGTAATGGCAATATTTCCATCCACTGAATGTAAGCTTTTCCATACTCCAAGTTTGCCTGATGCACTAGTGACTTCATGTATGTATGACTTCAATTATGTAAAATAAATCTAAGAATTACTGGATTGTTGGATTTCAGATCAGTAGGGACTGAAGCATCAAAACTACCTAAGTAACGAGCTGTTTTATGGATGATAACTGTAATGTCATTACTAAAATCTTATTAGTAATTAGTTAGACTACTAGTTAGTACTGCGAAAAGTAATATTATAACACTGCCTATAGTAAACAAATACACATAGCCTATATGTAGCTATTTTTAAACCCTCACTTTTTCGATTTTTCCCTCAGATAGACATCTTTTAGCATGTTTTATCGAACGTACGAAATATGAAGAAGAAAAGCAGTTTATTCCCTCAGCCAGGCAGAAGAATCTCTGTCATGTCTCTCTAGCGCCTCCTCTCTTGACCAGGCCGCTATAGAAACGGCAGTTCTCTTCGTGCGCTCAGCGAGCGACTGCAGCTGGAGAGACAATAACAGCGAAGCGTGCACAGGTAAGTAAAACCTGTCAAAGCTGCCATATGTGATGTTTAAATGCGATTTATTAGTGTATCTACTGGTTTTAGTGCACTGTATTCGAAGGTGATTTGTATCAAACATAAAACATACGTGCCCTGTAGCAATTTTAAATCGGCGTTGTTCATGTCATGTTGTTAAATCGGGCCTGCGCTGCTTACGTACTAATTAACTAATGCTCTGAATATAGAATATGCTCGAAGATCGACTCGCTTTATTAGGGGGAAAAAATAACCGGTCTCATAAGGAAAATATGTTAAGTAACAAGATTATTCAAACTGAACCAGGCGTACATGTAACGGTATTTATGGGACTTTCCACCAAATACCCATATACTAACGTGGTCATTTACCAGATTAAACCCATAGACGTGTAAATCCTTATTCCGGTACGTTTCCTTTATTTCTTAACAGTTGAACGCAAATTGCGAGAGCTGTTGCGTTCTGCGTGTCATTTTAATATTCTCGCTGCACTGACTGTAATACCATAAAGAATTCGAATAATGCGATTAATTCCATAAAAAAGGAACAATGTACTTAGGTGAGGCTTTTTCTTCTTAAAAATCTGAATATGTCTGTGAGTTCAAGCTCACTGTAAATCGATTTTGGTTGAAGGATGCTTTGTTGGAACGCACCTCCTCCCTCCATCTCTAAAGAACAGAGATGCGGCCATGATTCCAGCTCTTCATGTCGTCTGGCTCTGTTCATGTGTCTGAATTCAGCCATCACAGTGTCTCTGTGTCTGATATCGCGCTTGTGGCTGAATCCATTACTGTAGAAATAATAGGCGACTCATTTTTATTACAATTCTCGGCTACGCTTCGTCGCTGACCGAATGCTGATTCGGTGTTCTAATAATGGCATGCAACGCCTTTTTTCAACGACAGTACAGTTGTCTAATCCTGAGGATGCAGCATTTCATTTAGTAACCAGCCAGCATTATTCTTCATATGTTCACCGCCCTTCGCACATGCGGTCATTTTGGTAACGGAACCTACAGTATATTATCACTGTTACATTGCATCCCTGTGGACTGTAATCCGATTTAAAATGGGGGTTGAGTTGGGAATTTTTTGAATTGCCTGCAAACGCTTCTCTGGTTGTGTTATTGGGTTGCCTCGCCTTTTTTCCCCACATTGGTTACAGCTGACGTTTTCTATCGATGAGGCTACATGAATTTATCGCCATTGCCAGTGGCCGATTTTTGTTTGATGGTTTAAAATGCAATGAGACTGTATTGTGGTGACTGATTCTGGATTACAGAGGAGGTCCAAGGAGGTTTTTGTCTATTCTATTCTATTCTGTTCTTTTTATTTTTAATTTTATTATTATTATTATTATTTTACTAAACCAAGGAAACGGCCAACTGAAATTCTAAAATTGTCAGTCAGTGACCGCCATGAAGAAGAGCAACTGTGGCATTTTTTTCATTATAAATAATCCAAACTAAAATTGTCAAATCTAATTCATAAAGTGGTAAGTTAATTAGATCAGCCAATTGGAGTTATTATTTCCAAACACGCTGATGGGGAATTTTGGCAGAAGCCATTACTACAGAATATGTAGAATATTTGTAGAATCATAAACATTGCAAACCAGCGAATCAAAATATTTTACATTTACTTATATAGTTAGACACATTTATTTTAAAAAAATAAATCACGATTGCTGTTTGTGCTATTTGTGCAAACATGCCTGCAGAAAAAAGTTTACCTGAAGCATTATAAAAATTAGCCATGTGAGATTATTATTTTTAATAGTCACTAAGATGCACCAAAACATCTGAGCAAATTGTTGTGGTTTAGGTATGGCTTACAAAGAGCATAAAACAGTGGTCTCAAACTCAGTTCCTGGAGGGCCACAGTTTAGCTCCAGCCAGCTCCAAATCACACCTGCTTGGAAGTTTCTAGTGATCCTGAAGACCTTGATTAGCTGGATCAGGTGTGTTTGATTAGGGTTGGAACTAAACTGTGCAGAGCTGTGGCCCTCCAGGAACTGAGTTTGAGACCAATGGCATAAAACCTCTGACATAATGCCACATGAAGTCTCTCATGTTTTGCATGGCATGGTACTGACAGAGGGGTTTAGCTTTGTGCGACACCAGTCTCCTCAGACTAACTGGCATGAGATGGTGTGATTTGGATTTCTGCCACAGACCTAGTGGTTTGTGTAATTTGAGGTGAATTTGCAGCTGTAGAGACTTAGGCCATTACCTCTCTGACAGAAGCGTGATGAGCAGAATTCCTGAATTCCATGTCTACATGCATCCACATGGTCCTTTGCCCTGAGAACTTAAGCATGACTGTTCTGGAATGCTGTTAGCCAAGAACTGAAGCATATGTAAAGTAGGATACAAAAGTTTGAGACTACCGAAATAGAAGATTGAAACATTTGATTAGTAATTTAATGATCCCAAAATATTACAAATGAAATAGTCATAAGTATATAGATAAATTGAAAAATTAATAGTGATTTCAGAATTCAGTATTTGGTCTGTCCTCTTTTTACTTTAATGAAAGCAGCACTCAAGCTGCATGAATTCCACAAGTTGGTGCAAAACCCGATGATCAATCTTATACTGCGTGACAAGAGCATTTTGTCAGTTTACATCTGAATATTTCTAACAAAATTTCTAAATTCAAAAGCCAAGTCAAGTCAAAATTCATTTTTATAGTGCTGTTCACAATACACATGATTATTATTCTAAAGCAGCATGATGTTAATGTTTATAATATCATAATATCGTCATGCCTTATAGTCCCATTTTGCAAATTAGAGCTGGCTGATAATATAATTTACACATTATGATGATACAAGCAATTGAGATTTATCACTTTATGCGAGTATACTATATGTTTGCAGATACAGTTAGATATACTATATATCCAACATTATTTGTGAAAATAATGAATAAAAATCCTTTGTTAAATAAAGTTTCAGACTTTTATAGCACTGGTTGTTTTTTGTTTTGAATATGACATTTTCACATAATGAAATATTCATTACATGATGGGGCTGGGCTGCAATAATAAAAGACACATTTAACATACAGTATGCAATTTTCTAAAATGAATATTTGTCTTTCCACCACAGTACAGTGGAATCATTCTACACCCAGTTCATAAGGGAGTGACTCATCATAAGAATCATTTCACATGCTACTGAGATAATAGAAATTGCTTATGTCATCACAGCACTCAGATTTACAGTCTGTATTCTTGACATCTAATCCAATATCTGGCTCTACATAGACTGCTAGGGTTTTATGCAATTATGAGCTGGTGGATTTCATATTTAAGAGTTGTTTTTTTTGTAACAGACACTGTTATGGGACTGTGTTTGAATTAGAACATAACTGGCCCTGCCCGAAAAGGAGGTGGGGATCGAGAGCAGAGAGAGGAGTAACTGTGCTTCATAGCGATGCAGAGCAAATTTAGGTCAGGGATACAAGGGTAGTCAGCCGTGATGACAGCATCACAGACATTCAGCTATTCTAAAGCACAAGCCCGGTGCATGCCAGTGGAGAGCGTTTGGTGCCAGATAAACAAGCAAATAACCCCTAAGTAGATACATTCAGACTTTTCCTGGTGCCATCCATGGATTTATTGCTAATTCCAACCAAGCAGTTTTTTGACATAGTCAGATCTGCTGATTACAGATTTGCTTGGTTGCATAACAGATAATACCTGTTGAGTTGGTATATATAGACAAACACACACACACACACACTTTTTTTTTTTTTATTAGAAGTTGAGCAGGTTGTCTACTTATTGGACCTCAGTGCAGGCCTGTAACCATCATAAAAAGTGATTAGAAATGACCAGCTTATCCTCCTCAGTATATATGTGATACTGCTCTGTTTATTGTTAGGATGACAATTTTAGACAAGACGTTTTAGTGCTTGTCAGTGTCAAAATAATCAAAATGACCAGTCAAAACCAACAAGGCTGTACTGTTCACATGTACTGTACTGAACATGAATTCACTGCTTCAGGTTGCTTCAGTTTTTAAAAATATGAGGTAAGATGTAAGTAGCCAAACATTTAATATTTGACTACTGTTTTATGACAGAAGTGTTAAATCACTGTATATCCACTGATGCAAACTACTCAATCAATTATTATTATTATTATTTTTGTCGAATGTCACCATTTCGAATAGAATATAGGCTATAGGCCTGAATCATTTACATGATGTAATTTATAACTGTATGTGATAAGACGAAACATTTTTGAACATAGGCAAATAATTAGTTTGTGCATATTTTAAAATAAACTTTAAAACTTTTAACTACTTAAACACCTTTTATTTATTCCCTTAAATCCATTTGAATAATTTAATTATTTAATTCCTTTGAAATTATAAAAGAACCCAAAATGGTTACAGTCTTCCCCCAGTGTATCATTGTATATGTATATCTTTGCATTAACAACACTGAAAGAATGAATTACTATTTTAGATGTTTACTAGATTTATTGGCATTAAAAGCACAGTTTAAAATGTCCCACAATACGACAAGCACCACACACACTGACAAGAACAGCTTAAAAATTCCAGAAGTTTGTTGACATCCTGTCAGAGTAACAGTGGGAGCTTTGTTTCGTAAGATGTCTTGATGGTCCATGAGAAGAATCAAATGCTCCCACGTCTATGTGAACTATCACTTTCACAGCATTCAGTGAAAGGGGAAGTGTATATTTACAAGGAAGCATTCATCTGCATCTATTAGTAGCATACAGTCTAGTTTGAAGCTGAAGTTCAAAGCAGACTACTGAGATGATTCAGAGTGCTGTGTCGTGCTAATTATTCATGTATTGGAGAAAGAAGCAAAGCATTATTAAAATAAAAAAAAAAATAAATAAATAAAATTCTTATTGATGTTATGTGAGACCATGCCTATATTCAGCATTTTGTATTAACATACTACTAAGTATGTACTGTGCACTCTGCATAGTATGCTAATTTTCTGTATGCATGCAATACACATATGGCCTACCACAATAAGCAGTATATAACAGAGCACATTGCATGGCAAAATGTATCCCAAAATGCAATTCACCTGACACTTGTTAGTCTGCTCAAATAATAAGACATTTTACACAAAACAGAATCAAATAACAAGTGAATAGATAACAAAATGACAGCTTTTATTTCCATCATGTTAAAGGGATAGTTCACCCAAAAATGAAAATTCTGTCATTAATTACTCACCCTCATGCTGCTCCAAACCCGTACGATAGTCCATTTAAGTGGTTCAACCGTAATTTTATGAAGCTACGAGAATGCTTTTTGTGCATTATTTTTGTTTTCTTTGCGTACAAAACGTATTCTTATTGCTTCATAAAATTGCGGTTGAACCACTGATGTCACATGGACTATTTTAATGATGTCCTTACTATCTTTATGGGCCTTGAACATGTCAGTTGCGTTGCTGTCTATGCAGGGTCAGAAAGCTCTCAGATTTCATCAAAAATATCTTCATTTGTGTTCCAAAGATGAACGAAGGTCTTGAACGACATGAGGGTGAGTGATTAATGACAGAATTTTCATTTTTTGGTGAACTATCCCTTTAACTGTACACCATTCACATGCAATTTGATGATTTCATGTGACAACACTCTAGCATAATACTGTTGAAATGTTTGAAATGAAATGTTTAGAGTGGATTAATGAATTCTGTTTCATTTATGAAGTGTAAACCACACAATATTCAATAATAAGTTAGTATTCCACCACCGAAGATCTTAATTATTGCCACATGTTGTCCGTTGCAACTCAAAAGCAATAAAAAAGTAAAGACCACCTCGAGCTGATCTTGTGTCTAAGCAACTATCCATGTTCGTTTTGAAAAAAGAGATTAGTTTGAATTCCTGCGTTCAGTTGCTGACACATCTGACGGCTTTATGTGTGTACTGTGTGGTGAATATGTCTTTGCATAGTATCCCAGGTGCTGTGCAAACATCTATGTTGATCTTGTGCTTTCTCTAGCTGCACACACCCTCGCAATAGCCCTGTTTATGTGGGTTTGCAGAAGGGCCATGAGCTGTGCCAAGTTCATCATTCTTGTTCCTTGAACACACACACACACACACATTAGATAGCCAACTGTGCACGTTTTTTATGCTTTAACACTTACAATGAGGTACTGCCACACAAAAGACAACAGATGTTAGTGCCTGGTTAGATGGTGCTCTTCAACTGCCCTTGGAGGCGTGTGGTGTTACTAGGTGGAGTTTAAAAGGTCTTTTAACACAAACTCATTGGTTATACAGGGATTCAAAATTGAATTTACATTTAGAAAGTTATGGCATAAATGATAAACGGATTAAGATTCTGCACTATTTAGGTCACTAATCAAATGAGCAAATTTGTACAAAGGAGTTCACGATCATTGTGACCGTTGGTCAGATGTTCTTGCTTCCATTGCAGAACAAGATGTTCTTTGGACCATTCTCAAATTATATGGGATAACATGATCACAAATCATGATTTATTGGGGTAATTAAAGCGAATGGGTGGCATACTGTACCAAAGACTAAGATGATCTAAAATGTAAATCATGTCAGTACAACTTTTCACTGCAATTGTGATGATAATAATGTAAAATTAGTAGAATAAATTAGAAAAATGCAGTCTTTTAGATCCCACTGTGTCTTTTTTGTTATACTCTAGAATTTATTTGCTCTATTTGAAGATATATTTTAGGTAAACGGTAACAAATGTTGAACAGTCATCACATTCCCAGTGTACAGAAAGCTTTGAGCAAAGGTGAGAGAGCAAAGATTCTGAATCCTTGTGCCAACACTGTGCTCCAGACAGCTTGTGTGCCAGATGCACATAAAACAGGGGAGATTTTTCCCACTGCCCAATACAATGACCTGGAGAATCCAGACAGGTTTTTTTTTTCTTGGCTGTGGGTTTTAGTAGAGTAAGCAGAGTAGGGAAACCCATAAGAAGATGAAAGAGAAGAGCAATTTGTTGATATAACAGGGAAAGTATTCAATAAATGCTAATGGGTTACATCAACAGCTGTGTTTTGTACAGTCACACTGTGGCAGTGAAGATGCTGTTAATGCTCTACAGCAGGCTTATTTCTTCCCCCTCTGAATCATGTAGATGTACTGTAATACGCTGCTCATTACTCCAATCAGTGTTTGCCATCAATGTTTGACACTTTTAAACCTCAGATGATGAAACTAAATAATGCAGGAAACTTTCTGCGAATGCACATAGCACATGAAAAATTTAAAGGGATAGATAGTTCACCCAAAAACGAAAGTTCTGTCATCATTTACTCACCCTTACCATTTTTTTTTTAAAGAAATTAATACTTTTATCCAGCAAGGAAATGTTAAATTAATGAGAAAAAAGTGATAGTAAAGACTTAGGCTACATGGTTACAAAAGAGCATTGTTTTTAAACCTTTTTAACCTTTTATTAATCAAAGAATCTTCTATCACAGTTTCCAAAAACATATTAAGCAGCACAACTGTTTCTAACATTAATAATAAATCAGCATATTAAAATGATTTCTGAAAGATCATGTGACATTGAAGACTAGACTAATGTCTGATGAAAATTCAGCTTTGCATCACAGAAATAAATAATTTTTTAAAGTGTATTAAAATAGAAAGCTGTTATATTAAATTATACTAATATTAATGTTTTTACTGTATTTTTTATCAAATAAATGCAGTCTTGATAAGCATAAGAGACCTTTGTTAAAAAACATGAAAAATCTTACTAATGTGTGTGTTAAAGTCATTACATTCCCATTGCACTAGAAAGAAAATGAAAAAACATGCTGTTTCTAAGCACACACGTCAGAATGAGCTGTCAGGATGTCTGCAGGGCTGGGCGCTATGTAATGACTGTGTGTTTGTATATGTAGGATGAATAGGGCATCAGGACGGCTGTGAAATATCCTACATGTATAATCTGCTTTGGGCTGGGTAGCTAACAAAATATCCTAATAACAAGTACCACTAATGGGATGGATTTTCAGTATTAGCGATTATAGTATTACAAAATGATTATGTAGTCATGAGCGAATATTTGGATTTCTAACACCTCATAGCTGTGGAGCAGGAGTGTCCCATGTAAAAACAACAATTGCAGTCAGTGGAAAAAAGGGTGTTTTCTGTAATTTGACAATTATATTGTTAATTACAATCTGTCGTCATATAAGGCGTGAGTCTTTCATCTTGCAAATAAGAACATACCAAAGCAGTTTTTCAAGTGCACTGTATTGCGTTGTGCATTACAATGGTTTAATAAAGTGGCTACAGATAGGCTTGCAGGAGGTGCATAGGGACACGTTGGCTTGACTGCACTATTTTAGGCCGCATGGCAGTAACCTTAAGCTAGACCGGCATGTTTGGCAGTATAAATATCCAGGTTCACACCGGCACTTTGGCTCTGTTTACATTGAGCTTGTGACAGCCCTGTGTGAAGTGACGGATCCTGCTGATTGGATATTGATTTAACCCACGCTGTCCTTCAGAAAGTTGTTGGACGCCTCTACTGTTGACTCACTGAAGTCATTTGGTTGGTCTGACAGTTGTTTCTGATGTTTCTGCTAATGGATTGTGGATTTTCAACCAGATTTTTTTTTCACGGAAATAACAGTTTTTTTTCTTCTGTCAGCACTGAAAAGCCATTTTGTACAGTGGCCCAGTAGTACATAACACAACGAAATTGCCACAACCCAACGCATAGGACTAATTTTGTTGTGTTGCGGCTTGTTTCCATTGTGTTGTGCTAATCTTGTTGTGTTGAGGCTTGTTTCTGTTGTGTTGTACTAATTTCGTTGTGTTGTGGCTGGTTTCCTTTGTGTTGTGCCAATTTCATTGTGTTGAGGCTTGTTTCCATTGTGTTTTGCTAGTTTCATTGTATTGCGGCTTGTTTTTGTTGTGTTGTGGCTTGTTTCCATTGTGTTGCACTAATTTCGATGTGTTGAGGCTTGTTTCCATTGTGTTGTGCTAATTTTGTTCTGTTGTGGCTTGTTTCCTTTGTGTTGTGCCAATTTCATTGTGTTGAGGCTTGTTTCCATTGTGTTGTGCTAATTTTGTTGTGTTGTGGCTGGTTTCCTTTGTGTTGTGCCAATTTCATTGTGTTGAGGCTTGTTTCCATTGTGTTGTGCTAATTTTGTTCTGTTGTGGCTGGTTTCCTTTGTGTTGTGCTAATTTCGTTGTGTTGAGGCTTGTTTCCATTGTGTTGTGCTAATTTTGTTGTGTTGTGGCTTGTTTCCATTGTGTTGTGCTAATTTCGTTGTGTTGCGGCTTGTTTCCATTGTGTTGTGCTAATTTTGTTGTGTTGTGGCTTGTTTCCATTGTGTTGTGCTAATTTTGTTGTGTTGCGGCTTGTTTCCATTGTGTTGTGCTAATTTCATTGTGTTGTGGCTTGTTTCCATTGTGTTGTGCTAATTTCGTTGTGTTGAGGCTTGTTTCCATTGTGTTGCGCTAATTTTATTGTGTTGAGGCTTGTTTCCATTGTGTTGTGCTAATTTTATAGTGTTGTGCTAATTTCGTTGTGTTGAGGCTTGTTTCCATTGTGTTGCGCTAATTTCGTTGTGTTGCGGCTTGTTTCTGTGTTGTGGAGATTTCATTGTGTTGTGCAATACTGGGCCACTGTAATTTTGCCACAAGCAATCAGAGCAAAACAGTCAGTGTCAGGCAAAAGCATTTTGAACTGCTTTTCTCTTGTGCATCCACTAACTTATTCCTTTCATTTTCCCTTCTTTCTTTCTTTTTATACCCTTCTTACTCTTTTCTCTCTTACCTTTACCCTCCGTCCTCCCCTCCCCCTCCAGTATCCTCATTTGGACTTGCTATGGACCAGCAGCACGATTTATTGAGCTCCTCGCCCAATAGCCACACAGCTCACTACAACTCTGGCGATACCATGGCAACCTCCCTTTCTGGAATGACTGTCAACGATCATCACCATGGCAACCAATTCCATAAGGAGAATGGAATTGCGGTGGGGCTCGTGAGACCAGGGGACTGTCCAATGAAAGGTGAGCTCGCTTCTGTGAGAAAACAGGTTGGTTGTGTTACAGCCAGTCAAAATAAATACACACATACTGATTAACTGATTAGTCAGAGCTACAAGCCCTGCAGTGTGAACAGGGTGTGTGTGTGTGTGTGTGTGTGTGTGTGTGTGTATGTATCTTGACAGCATTCACATGTAGTTGAAGGACAAGTTTAATTGACCTTGAAGGACATACTGGTATGCAGACCTTCTACCACAACTTACCCACATTTGCAGTACCTACGTTTGAATTTTTAACTTTCAACCGTGCATTTATTTATTTAGTTAAACCTTTTAAGTTGTAATAAAGTTGTAGTTTGAAATTGCCTTGATAGCTTAGAGAGCTGGACAGTAGATTTCTAGTTTTCATCATGCTTTGCATAGAACTTGATGAGGAGAATAAATGTTGAACTCTTATTTTATGTGTGTTTTATTTTTAGTGCATATAAAGACCTCTATGATTATATCATATCATATCAATATTTAGCATGCAAAATTAATAAATAAATAAGAAAAATTAGCTTGTGATGTGATAGCTGTTAATTTGAATTGAAATAGATATGATTAGTTGGTTCCAGGTCCACCACTTGATTATGCTTAAATTTGTTTGGACAGCATACAAAATTGTTGATTATTCAAAAAAAATATTTACGCTACAATTCAGTGTAGTTGTACAATGTAGTTTGTTGGCTGAAAATAATTTCATCAGAAGTTGCAACGCTATCTCACGGCCAATTTGTACGTATTTTACGAGATGGCTAATTCATACAAATTTGTACGACATTACTTGTACAATTTTGTACAATTTCTGTCACAGTTAAGTTTGCATGGTTAGGTGTGGTCCCTTGTACAAATTACTACGAATTTGCCACCGTGTAATATACAGACAATTTTTCACAAATCATATGAATTGCTATAAATTAGCCACCTTGTTAGAAATGTATGAATTGCTGTGAGATCAGGGTGGAAGCTGTCATAACGCAAAAAGTTCGATGCAAACTATTGGGTTATTTTTCAATGTTGTTGATCCAAAATATTAGTTTTTAGGGTGTATAAAAGATCCACATCCAATAAGGATACATATTCATAAATGATATCTAGTTACATAGTGCACACTATTAAATATTATAAGGGCAATGTTATGACAGGCAAAATCAGATATCTTGGCTACCAGGGGACGATATTATCAGACAATGCAGTTCTGTATAATACAACAGAGAAAGATTTGAACATGTGCCTACTAAATAATGAGATTATATTAATGACTTCATTAGCACAAGAATTCACTGTGATGCTGCATACACACAGATGTGTTATCCCTCCACGCATTAATTAGCATGACCGCTAACATATGTTTCCTCCCGTCATAAGGAAATTAAACGTATCAAATGATCAAAGACACTGCAGGGCGTATGATCTTTATACATATTTTAGGGATGAATGTGGCCGCATTGGCAGCAGCTCTTTGATACAGCCTTGTGTTTTAATTCCTTTACATAAACCACAAGGCTGTGCTTGACTGGGCCCTCAATCCAGGCTTTGCAGCTGCGTCGTGCTGTAATCCAGGCATGTGGGTCACCCTCCTCTCAGGACGTTCTCTGGTACTAATTCAACGCCATCACACACCCTGCTTTCTTCTGCATGTGTGTGAGGTTTTGTTTTTTGTTTGCAGACCATTAGGCTTTTTGAAAAGCACACAGTAATGAAATTGGTTCTCAGTTGGGTTACAGAAAATGTAAGGCGACAGTGTACAAAGGAAAGCATGCACAATCGATGGACATTGAGCAAGTTTGAAACCCCCTCATTCACTGTTCTACCAAAAGTATAAACAGTTGTCTTATTCAGTAACTCAATCACGCCAATGAAACTTGGCTCATCTGGCATTCTTTACTGTGATTGCTTCAGTCGTTCTAGTATATAGTGTAATCAAAACTAGATTCTAGTTTCTTAAAGCAATAGTTCACCTGAAAATGAAAAATTGCTGAAAATATACTTACTTTGTTTCTTCATCAGAACAGATTCGGGGAGATTTAGCATTACATCACTTGCTCACCAGTGGATCCTCTGCAGTGAATGGGTGCTGTCAGAATAAGGGCATTTTTGCGGGTGATTTACTAATAATGCGCAATCTCATTTACATATCGACCAATGCAGTATACCAAGCGCAGCACAAATTAGCATAGTCGCAAATAAAGAAATAAAGAAGCCACAGTACATTGAAAAGAACCAGAGGCCAAAAAATGAAGGGATGCAAGAAGTTTTGATAGACCTGGTATTGCGTGAATCCTAGTTGAGGGTTCCAAGTCGTCTTTTATTTCCTGAAGCAAATTAAAAATAACATGGCTTGGCAAACAGTAATGTGTTCTGCTTGCATTCCAAATAAATTAATACGTGTGGAAAAATCCTCTCCCTTCTACCACATGCTCTCTGTTCTCTGCTGTGGCTCCTCCTAGCAACAATAACTGCAGCCATTTCAAGCGCAAAATAGTTTAAGACTGGCTTTTTTTGCTTGTTAAATAATGGTGCAAAAACCAGTAATTTGACGAGCGCAAACGTTAGTAAATCTCGTTGTGTGTTTCATTTGAATACTCTCCTCCCATAAATTTTGCGTCTGAAAGGGAAACTCCTACAAATGCATATTCAGTAAGGTCAGGTGCAAAAATAACTGTGTCCACGCCTTTTCAGCGCTAATTCGTCACTGAGCGTCTTTAGTGAATCCTGACAGTACTATTTTAATGCCAAAAGACGGTTTGCGCTGGCGCAATCTGTTAGTAAACCTGGCCCTAAGAGACCAAACAGCTGATAAAAACATAACAGTAATCCTCAAGTAATCCACACCTATCCATAATATTGCTTTCTCCAGTGAAAATGTCTTGTCTGAATCAGGAGAGAAATATGCACAGATCAAGCACTGTTTACAAGCCAAAACTTCTCTAAACAAATATGTGGGTGGATTTTGATGTGAGAGGACAACACGGGATGGACTTTCTCACTGGAGGAAGTGTTGTTGATTTTTGCAGAAACAACAGTAAAACATCTTAATGCTGGATTTGTTTCTTACGAACACACAGATTTTCACTTCACAAGACGTTAATTGATGGACTGGAGCGGTGTGGATTATTGTGATGTTTTTATCAGCTGTATTCCGACAGCACCCATTCACTGCATTGTTGAGCAAGTGATGTAATGCTAAATTAATGTGAGCAGGTGATATAATGCTGATCTCAGAAATAAACTGAGATGACCTGAGGGTGGGTACATTTTCAGACGATATTTTTTTATTTTTGGGTGAACTATTCCTTTAAATGAAAGATGTTGCATGATAGTTCTGGGAAAATCTGGCTTTTTTTTTGGAGAACACAGCGTTTTCTAAATGTAGTTGCTTTTTTAAAACCACAGCCAATAGTCGAACTCCAAGCATGTGTATGGAAGGAGAGGACAAACACAGTGGTGGTATTGACTGACAGTCTTTTGTAAAGGTGCCAGCTTGCCACTGAGTCTTCCGTTGTGTTGTATGTATTCACATGCCTTAAATGGGACCATAACACTCTCTCTTTTTCCCTCTGTGACCCTCTGCATTCTTTAGTGCGTGGCTTATATTTCCCTAGCTTACAGCCTTCACTAGTGCACACTTTCTCCCCTTTTGCTCCTCCTGTAATGCCACACACAAGGAGGAAACACTACTCAGAGCATCTGCCACCAATAAATGGCAGATACTGCAATGGCACAGCAGAGAGTGAGTATGTTAAAGATAGCAAAGCTAGTATGTTAGTGGCTCTAGAAGCACAGTATTAAACATTAGCTGCTTTCACACAGGAGAAAGCCTAACATTTTACGTTTAAGATACCATTCACACATCAGCACCAAAATATAGATAATGTAAATCATCTGAAATGAACTTTCATCTGCCCAAATGAGAAGAAGTGCCTCGGTTTCACTATTTGACAGCATTTTTCCGACTTCCAGGTAACAGGTGTTAGGGGCTAATAAACAGATTTCGACACAAGACTCAAGTGCAAGATGCTGAAAATGGTCAAAGATGCAATGGTCGAAGATGTCCATCTAGTGCCTGTTTACATAGAAAGACAATTAAAAAGTGGGAAAAAATTTGTTCTGTTTCTTTTCCAGAAAGGGCTGTATGTGTGAAAGCCCCTATTGTGCACATCTTGAAATTTTGTTTTTAATGCACTCTACTTTTTGAAGAATCTCTTTTTGAAGTTTTATCATTTATACCAGAGATGCCCAAACCAATGCTGACCCATGATGACCTTTAATGTGGCTTGCCATGCCATTAAATCATATCTTCAATCTTCTAATTCATTATTTTGTTGCATTTTATAATTAAAAGTAGAGAATATAAGTGAATTTGAATAAAAATAAATGTTTAAATTGTAAATTTTATTATATAGTTGGATATAATGCAGCATTTACTTTTAGCCCACAGCTCTCAATCCATTTTCGTTTTTGACCCATAGTAAAAAAAAGTTTCCACCTCTCTGATTTACACTGTTTGAATGCCAATGTTTTTGTAAACCTAAATGGGCTATATTTCTTTTGGATATTTTGTACAGAGTTTCTTGTTAGTTCAATAAGCAGTTACTTTCCAGCACTGCAGGTTGTTGCTTTTATGGTTTGCCAGTACATTCAGCTGTTTCTCTTCTTATGTTTTATTTGGCAGTAAAATTAGCAGTGTGTTTTTAAATTTACAGGTGTCCTTACAACAACTGAATGAATTCATTTGTTTTTTCTCAGTTGCAGGGAAATACTATTGAGGTTGCATAGAGGTCACAGTACAGTGTGACTGATTGTTCTGGCTGTTTGACATGAATTTCTTGCCGATGAAAATGAAATACTTTGAAATAAATAAATATATTTTTTTATTATAGTTTTAAAAACTTAAACAAAAATGACTCAAGTTACTTGTAAAAACATTTTTGTCAGTTAAGAACCATAAAATGTCAAATGGAACAACCGATTTTTAACATGTCTCTATGAAAATTGATTGTCCCAAACAACTGTTAACTCTACATTAGTTGTGCCTGATGTGTTTTTTAACCACCATTCTCTCACACAGAGGAGTTCTCAGAAGAACAGGTGGATGTTGAGCTCAGTAATGCTGAAGGCACCTCCTCTGCTGAGGAGAAGCAATGTGGTATGCATTGCTGCAGTTATAATAAAGATGCTTAAAATGTATTTTGTCTTCCCTTTTGTTTTCAAATTGCCTTTGGTTAAGTAAAAACTTAACCAATTTGATTATTTGTTTTTATTCATGTAATGGATTGCCTTGTACTAACTTGTCCTCATTAAATATACAGAGTTTCAAGACCATGTTACTTTTGTTCCCGGTTTGTTTGCATATTTGTTTTTCTCCTTTTGAATTTATTTTGTCATAGTGTTCATGTGAGTTAATCATCCAGTTATTTGCTTTCAGCAGAGCGCTCGCTGCAGCTGAGCTGTGAAGCTAAATCATTTCTGGCTTGCTTTTTGACTTTAACAGCAGCTTCACTTTCACAAGTAAACCTGGACTTCCTTTAGTAGCTCGGTGTGTAAACTGTTCAAATGACTGTTTTACAGAGAGCCCCCAGGATTCAAGAGAGGAAGAGAAAGAAGGTCAGTCCCAGCCTGTTGTGGAAATGGCAAGCGGTACGGATCTTCTGCTCCATCAACTGCTGCCTCTTTTGACTGACATGCTTTGTTTGACTGCCCTTTTGTGCCTTAATTTATGTGGATGCCTTTGTGCCTTACATCCTAATGTTTCTAATTTTCTACAGCGTTTTTCTTTTTCTGATTCGTTGCATTTTTAAAGCCTGCAGGATGTATTTGCTTCTGTCTGAAGTGGGCGTACAGTTGTTTCAAATTGCCATTTCTTGCTTTGAAATTCTTTTTTATGTACTTACTTACAATGGGGTGATTTATAAAGTGTAAGGTAATATGTATGTCTGCAAGTGCATAGTTTGATTTTGACATCACTGCTGAGGCATGCTGACAGGTTTCAGGCTTTTAAATCAAAATAAACTCAAGGGAGACTCCAGCGCCATTCTCGGTTTAGTTCTCATGTGATTAGTCACAGAGACCTCAGAGAGCTCAGCTGCCTTTGCCAGGGTAGGTGTGATGTTATGCCAAGTCTGGAATTAATGCTTTGTGCCAAATAGGATCTTAGCCAAAGCTCTTTCTCTCACAGGTCACAATGCTTTAATTGCAAGTATTTGTTGCTTTTGTGATTTCGAAATGAAGTGTAGTATATTGATGGTGTGATTTCACGCTAGATTATAATGTTTATAGTCCATGTCTGCAGCTGAAATTGCCAGATAATATGGTATGTGATTCTCTAAGGTTGTCTTTTATGTCTTTCTCTCTGTTTGCTACATATCCTGATCATTAATAAGCTGGAGGAACGGCGCCTGCAGGTAAAACCCTATTTCTTTTTTCTCTTTCACAACTACCACATTAGTGTCATGCTTTGTAGAATAGCCATTTATGCTATGTGAATTATGATCTTGTAGATTTTTTTTTAAATTTTTTTATTTTATTTTACAGTTTGTTTTATCTGTCTGGTAGTACTCCACCTCACTGATCTGTATCTTGTATTGGTTATTTGGTTTTGTGAATTCACAGAGATATGTCCATTTTATTTTTAGAATCAGGAGCAACTAGGTGCTTTTAAAGAGCAGACTCATTATTTTTCTCTTAAATATATAGAAAAAACTAGTATAGAACCATTGGTTGTGCAAACACAGTGCAAAGTGTGTTTATTTAGTAAACAGTTTAGCTCAACCAGTGGTGGAAGTTTGAGGTGGAACCAATGGCAAAAGGGAAGCATGTTTGTTTGTTTAACGCTACCCTTGTGAAAAAGAAGTGCGCGTGAAAGTGCGCTTTAAATCTTAGAAGTATATTTTTAAAATTTAAAAAAAAAAAAATTGAAGTATTTTGATGTCTTGACTCACATGTAAAAAAAATCAATTACAATAAAAAGTTGCACTTTAAAAAAAGTACAGAAAATAGACGTGTGGTTTAGTGCAATCACAAATACATGACATAAATGTATATTTTAGATGCTTGTCAGTAACCATGTTTCAAAGACAGTAGAAGTAATTATGAAATAACACTTAAATAAATGGGTCAAGAAGCACTGCATTTGATATAAATTTAAATTATAATACATTTTTATTTAACTGTAAATAACATAAAATAAACAGTACAAGTATATTCTTTTAACAGATATCATTTCCATAATAAATACTAAATAAAAAGGTATGCTAAAGTGTACTACTTTTTTTTTCAAGGTTAGTGGCACAAAAACAACATGCTACATATTTTGTCAGATTTTTAAGAAAACACTTTCAGCCAGCAATCTTGCTCTTCAATTGTACCTATCAGCTCATATTTCTGTGTTGAGTGTGAAGTCCGGTTTCATCACAGCTGTTTGTTTTGTATGTTAGCAAAGGCCAGCAAACCAGTTTATGTTTGCCCGTTGTCTTTCCTCTACGATTGTCACCACAAGTGTTTTTGTTCCCTCCTTACCATGTGACAGTTTCCTTGGGAAAAGTGATATAGATGTTGTCATTGCTTTCTGTAAATCTTCTGACCACACTCTCTATCCATGGTGAATGGGACTTGCATTAGTGAAAGGCAAAAGCGGCTTTGTTTCCAGCTTTAGCAGCAGGGTTTTCATCAGATGGTTACGAGCAACACTCGGACTGGAGCTCTGTAGACCACCAGAGAATACTAGAGCAGGACGAAGACCTCCTCAGAAGCAGCTGGTCTGGACGACCGGTCCATTCCCATCATCGGAGGACAGCCGTCAGTCCAGACCGCACCAGGAGCCTGTCTCTGGAGAATGAGCCGCCTTTGACTTTCCTGGTCCGCAGCGCCGCCCTGGAAGACCTGACATCCGTCGGCGAGAGGATCGTGGAAGCCAAGGCTCCTTATAGCGAGACCCTCCAGGAAGAGGAAGAACTGTCTTTTTACGGTAACGAGAGCCGCGTTGAAGAAGAAAAGCTGCCGGCGTGGGCCAGCAGGGCTCAATATGCACCTTTTGAAACCAAAGAACATAGTGTTTCCAAAACTCTCCCTCATGAACGCACGGAGGCAATGGGCGAAGTGCAGGAGAAAGTCGAAGCTACGTTATCAGGGGTTAATCACAACGTTATCGATTCCGCCGAAGATGACAAAAAGACAGAAGCCACTCCTCCCTCCACAAGCACAATTGGCTCTCCAAAAGGTGTCCACGTCTCCCTGGCAAGAAAGTCCCTGGTGCCGGTGGCTCAGTTCAAAGGTCTGTGCAGTTGAGCTCACAGAATCCCAGTGCAGTGTCTCTTCCTTGGTTTGCCTCCACATATGTTTTACAGAGCCGCTTAGCTATGCACCACTTTCTGTCTATAACGAACATCTTACAAAATGAACGGCGTGCTGAGGAGAACGATCTGTTGTCCTGCAACTGTTTGCTACACGTCGTCCTTTTTTGGGCACTCCGTCTCACTCTGTCATTCTTTTGTTCCCTCCGGTGGCCTTGCAGCCTATTTTGCGCTGATTGATGAAATCCATGTTTGCTGGCCGTGTTTCAATGAGTTCAGTTTGGCATGTCTGTGTGCATGAACGTGTTTGCATGTGTTCACGACACCATCTGGTGCAGAGCTGCTTTAACAGATCCCCTCACTTTCATTTACAGCTTACGTTTCTCAAATGTTTCTTAAAAACAATAGAATCACATAAGATTCAGTTAAGATTCATAACTGAAGAAAAAGAGGGAAGGAATTAGGAAATACATGTAGCAAACTCTAGTCAAGACCATTTTTGGTTTTCCAAAGAACCTTCCTGTCAACAGTTCTTAAAAGAACCACTTATTCTTACTGTAAAGAACATTTTAAAATCTAGAGAACCTTTTTCCATTATAAAGAACCTTGCGTGGAATGGAAAGATTCCATGCATGTTGTAGGTTCTTCATGGAACTGTAGATGCCAATGAAGAACCTCTATTTTTAAGAGTGGAAGCATTTGTGCATCTTATTTAGGCTTTCTAATTCTGAAGTAACATGTATATGTATATAATTCATGGAAAAGGGAATATCAGAATACATTTTGAAAATCTAAATCTAAGATCGCAAGCCAGTTGAGAGAAATGTTGATTATAAACAAAAACCATTTGATTAATTACTTTAAAGAATTTATAAAAATAGTTTTACTTTTTTTTTTAAATTTGCAACGTTAACATCAAACTGCATTGAAATCGATTGTTACTCTAGTGTTACAGATTAGTCACTTGTGAGGTTTAGTAGTGATTTCATAATGGTTAGGCAGCTCACTAGGTTTAGCAACACATTTATTCACATCCTATTTCTGATATACTGATTGTATTCATATTGGTGCATTTTTTGGTTCTTCACAGCTCAGTCCAAGACCAATGGTGATGCTGAGAAGAGGGTGAGTGCTAATAACTATTTTGCAGCATCTTTCTGTTCTCTTCCACTTTCATTGTAGTATTTTTTTGCTTTTTGTTTTGCTTTATGTCGCTATTTGTACTCCATGGAGTTTTCATTGACTGTTTTGCTCTTCATATAAAGACCCCTAAAAACAGTAAAATCAGACCCTCCTCCCATAAAACACCTTCCTCCATCCCAAAAAAGACCTTGGCCTCCTCAGGTAGATCTCCCTCGGTATCTGCCACCAGTGCTGGGCCCAAAGAATCCAGGCCAAGAGTGAGTACAGCTGCTGGTGTCGAACCCTGCTTCTGTGGAGAGTGGTTTAACTTTGCGCCTGTTTTACTGGCAGTCCACGCACTGTCTGGTGTGATTAGTGGCATCTTTTCTCTCCTCCGACTAACTGACCAACATCACATTCACACAAAAATCCATCTTTTATGTTAATTTAGGATACAGCATCAACACTGACAACTGAAAATAGTCAGCATGATTTTAGAATATTTGTATTGCGCAACTTCAGCTGCAGCTCTGCTATTGTGCATCCAGTGGATGGGTTCATAATTATTGAATGTGCTTTCAAAAAACTGTATGTTTGAGCAGGCAAACATGCTATTAGGCTTGTAATTAACTTACTTGTTTATGAATGCTTCTTCAAATGAGAGTGCTTTTGTCCAACAAAGTCCAACTGGTTGCGTACATGTGTTATTTTGATATGCTAACAAATGTCATTTCCAACACATCTTTATAGTGGAAATGACATACTGTGCTGGAAACATTTTTTATAATAAAAATGGCAAATTCTTTGTCTTGTTAAGGCTAATTTTATATAGCATTTGTGTTCTTAAATAAAATGTTTCCAGCTTTTGCATTACTTGAGAAAATTACAGCTTGACTGGAAATGACTTAAAATTTGTTTTGTCACAAGTGATATTTATATCTTTTCTTCTTTAACTTATTTCAAGCTCTTGACAGTCTTCTTCTTGTTAGACTGAATTTAATTGTTGGTCATAGGGGAAATTATGGCACAACTGAGGGGAAAATGTGCCTAAAAGTGGATATAAATAATTTTTACAAAATAAATATTTAAATATATTTATAAAAAAAATTTTTTACTCTATTTGCTTTATCATAGTTTTCAAAATGTTGTCAATATTTTTTGATGGATTTTCACAGTTCTTGGTCAAGGGTATAAAATATAGTCATACAAGAGATTTGAAAAGTAGAAAAAAAGTTGAGTTAAGTTTTAACAACAGAGAGTAAAAATTAATTTTGTTTATTTATTTAAAGCTTAATTTTAAAACCGGCCCCTGTGACATAAAAGGACATTTGTATATACATTATCATTTGTTTTATTATCTGTAATTTCATATAATATAATTATTAATGTATTTCTGTTGCTTTCTCTCTATATATTTCTGCATATCTCTAGGCTCCTAGTAGCAGTAGACCTCATGCTGCCGGTACAAAGATTCCTGCCATGACTGCGGCTGCCAAAAATGGAAAAGGTAAGTGAGTTTCTTTCACAAAGGAGTTTTTAGGAATGAATCTTGTATATATATTTGAATGGAACATTTGATTATGTGATTATTGCCATCTACATAAACCTATACTGTTTCCCAGACTCTCCTAAGACCCCAGAGACCAGCGGGCACAGCAGCCCCGGCACTCCCAAATCCCCTGCCAGCAAGGCTGCGGGTGGCAAGCCTCCAAGCACAGGAAATGAAATCAAGAAGGTCGCAGTGATTCGCTCGACCCCTAAATCGCCGAAGAACCGTTCACCCACATCACTGTCGGCCGCTGCCCCCCTCCCTGATCTGAAGAACGTACGATCCAAAGTCGGCTCCACTGAGAATTTGAAGCACCAGCCTGGAGGCGGCCGGGTAATTCATCTTGAGTTGATTTACTAAAATGTTCTGTTTGCAGTTCCAATTAAAATCAGTTTTCTACGTTGAGGTAGGTGGAACATTTTTGCAAAAAGAAAAAAAAAACCTAAACCTAGCTTGGCTATACAAGTAATTTCAGCTAAAATTAGTTTGATAAAATCAGTCAACTCTCCCAATCAATGTTCTTCCTTTCACAGATACAAATTCTTGATCAGAAGGTGGATTTCAGTAATATTCAGTCCAAGTGTGGCTCCAAAGCCAACCTCAAGTATGTACCAGGAGGTGGAAATGTGAGTAACTCTGGAATGAATCCAACACATACATTGTATTCTTTTATTTATTATCACCAAACTGTATGTCATTTGATTATCTCAACATTATCAGTAAACTGTCACTGTTTGCCAAATATTAGCTAAGAATTATACTGTACAGTGAGAATTCACTAATATATTATCTCTAGGTATTGTTATGGTGACATTTCCCAAGAATGGTAACTATCCAGTTGTGCAAACAGCCTAAAATGTATGCCATTCCAAGTCTATGTTGGGAAAGCACTTTATAATATGTCTTTATGCTTCATGAGAATCAGGGAACCATTTTGGCATTTTTGTTCATGAAAACTTCCAAACGTTTGCTTTAAACAGGTACAAATTTTTGATCAGAAGTTGAACGTTAGTAATGTCCCTTCTAAGTGTGGCTCCAAAGACAATATCAAACACACACCTGGAGGTGGCAATGTAAGTTACGTTGGGGTAAAACATTATCCAGACCCGGTTCACTCCTAAATTTACCATTATTCTTTCATTCCTTACTACTGATAGATGGAAGTCAAGACTAATCAAACTCCCAGCCATCCCTTACTGACTTGAGATGGTCCTCATGAAGTTAAAATTACTGTATGACTTCACATGTTATTAGTAAAAAAAAACAAAAAACGTTGTAGGTTCTGTCAGAAGGTTTCTGGTTTGGCTTCACCAAAAAAGGTAGCCTAACTCTTCTTTTCCTTCACCTCTGCATTTTTTCAGGTAAAAATTCTTGATCAGAAGGTGGACTTCAGTAGTGTCCAGTCAAAGTGTGGCTCCAAAGACAATTTGAAACACGTACCGGGAGGTGGCAATGTGAGTAGCTATGGGATGAACTCAACACCCTCTGTCTTGGTTCTTCCTGAAGTTACGACCATTTGTGGAAACCTTGTAAAAACGTGAAAGCTCTCATTCATTGTAGTAGTTCGGTCTGTTACACAGTCACCAACTACTTACACTTTTGGATCGATAATGAACTGTAAAAGAGGGTCCTTAAAATTCAGTTTTTGAACATTGAAACCTAAGTCAAGAATGAGTGGGAGACAACAAAGCTGTTACAGTGAGTTGATGTTTGTACTGTACCGTTCACATACTCATGGCTCTTTCTTACTGGCAGCTCTTTCTGTCTCTAAGATAATTGGAAAGATAACTCCTGCTCTTCCCAACTTGATTTTCCAGGTAAAAATACTGGATCAGAAGGTGGACTTTAGTAATGTCCAGTCAAAATGTGGCTCCAAAGACAATATCAAACATGTACCACGAGGTGGTAATGTGAGTAACTATGGGTTGAACGCAACACCTTCAGTCTTGGTTCTTCCTGAAGTTACGACCATTTGTGGAAACCTTGGGATTAGCAATTTGGACACCCCGTTCCATCTACCCTCTAACAAACACCTGCACTTTCATGATCTAAAAGCCTTTCCTAAGCCTTTCCTCTGGGTTCCTCTCTGGTCCCGAGCTAAAAAACACAGATGACTCCTTCTCTTCCCCAAACTGTTCACTCTTTCAGGTTCAAATTCTCGAGCAGAAGTTGGACTTAAGTAACGTGCAGTCTAGATGTGGTTCCAAAGCTAATATCAAACATGTACCTGGAGGTGGACAAGTGAGTAAACAGGGGTCCATTTGTTGGTGTTTTAACCCAAAAATCATACTAAAAAGACTTAGTAGGGAGACACTGATATTACAATTCTGGCTGATACTAATAAGCCAATTATGGCCAATAACCAGTAAATCGCATTTGTCTAAATGCATAAAATATAAATGCTAAAAGTTAATTTTGTAAAGTGGCCCAGTAGTGCACAACAGAAACAAGCCTTGAAACAACGGAAACAAGCCACAACATGACAAAATTAGCACAACACAATGGAAACAAGCCGCAACACAGCGAAATTAGCACAGTACAACGAAATTGGTCCTATGCGTTGTGTTGTGGCGATTTCGTTGTGCACTACTGGGCCACCGTAATTTTGGCATCAAAACATCATAATGTGCAATATGAAAGATGGATATTCATTTTGAGCTTTGTGTAAGATTACATTTAATAGTGTTATTAAAATATTAGTGTTTTTAAAGATTAACTGTATCTAAATGAAATCACTTAATCTAAATGTAAAAATATGGCAAATGAGCATTCACAATTAAATGGGTATTGTACCAATGTATTGTGTATCTCTGTTTTATATTAATGCAGGGTAAATACTAAATGGTTTCTTAGCTAGGACTTTATGATCACTCGCCCCCTAAATCTCATAAATTCTGTGTTTTTGTGGTGGTTTATTAATTGTTTCGTCTCAATCTGCATTTTTGTTAGCTTTTCATATTTTCTTTTGCAAAACCTCCTAAAACTATAATATTAATTCACTGTGAATCTTTATATGTTTAAGCGTTGACTCAGAAGAATATACATGCTGCTTTGTAACATTGACATTCAGAGCAATTACACTGCACTCAAAACAGAAAGCTCCCATACTTCAGTTTTCCAAGTAATTATAAGACTGTCTCCTTACAAAAACGGATGACCAGACCACCACTAAAATCCTAACCCTTAATTCCAACCAGCCTATCATTAAGGACAGTCAGTACACTCATTAAAAGTACCAGCGGCTGATCCATAGAGATCCTTATGCACTCAAGATGAGTTGCTCTCCTCTGGTGTTGAAGGACATCAGCTCTTTAACACAGAGGGGTCTTGTTGTAGCGCTCCGGTCAGCCGAGTGCTGCTTTGTGCTGAGCAGTTGGCTAGAGCTTAGAGCTGACCTCACCCTGAAGACACAGGCCTTTTATACGGAAAAAAACCCCAACAGCTGTGGCTATGAGGTCATAGCTTCTATTTTTGGGTGCAGGGATGGTACACAATTGTACCGTTCTCATGTTGTATCCTCAATCTATAGTCTAAAGTGAAGAACAAACTTGTTTGGTAGACCGATGACCACCTAAAATAATTAAAGGGCTGTGGTTCGTGATCCTTTGCAGTTAGATTACATCTCTATAAATACAAATTGGTTTTAAAAATGATATTCTCAGAGATGACTAAACCACCAAGAGGGTGTACTGAAAAGTTTACTGACCAGTTGCACTTTTGCAACTGTCTTCCATTTTCTGAAGCTTTTTCGGTCACACTTTAGTTTTGGGACCATTTCTCAATACTAACTAACTATTAAATATGACTTTTGCCTCAATAAACTCCTGCTTTTCTGATTATTAATAGTAATGTAGTTATTAAGTTTGGGTGTGAGGTAGGATTAAGGGATGTAAAATATGGTCCTTAATCAATACTAATAAACAGCCAATATACTAGTAATATGCATGCTAATAAAAAACATTTAGCCTAATACTCAGAATTGGTCCCTAAACTAAAGTGTTACAGTTTTTCTCTTTCTTGTGTAAGTGTGTTTAGAAAGTTTTAAACAGAATTTTATATAATTACCTGGAAGAATAATAAAAACCTTTGTTTTTTTATGAAAAGGTCCAAATCCTCCACAAAAAGATTGATCTGAGCAGTGTGCAGTCAAAGTGCGGATCGAAAGACAACATTCGCCACAAACCAGGTAACCTTGGATTTTAGATACCAAACACAACCACAGCTCAAACCTTGAACTTGATTTACTTATCATTTTGAATGCATGTAAATTGTTATCCAGTTAAGGGCCAGATTTACTGAACAGGGCAAATTAGCGTTAGAGCGCAATTCCATAAAAGCGCCGATGAGAGGGAAAAATTCTGTGTGTGATTTACTGACAATGAACACATTAAAGGACACAGACGCAAGCCAGATCATTTCCATAATGACCAGCGCAATCTACCAAGAGCAGCGCAAATTACCGCCTGCTTTAAGACATGCTTTTTTGGGCATTAAATAATGGTGCAAATACCAGAAATTTGACAAGCGCAAATGTTAGTAAATCACGTTGCGTGATTTATTTTAATACGCTCCTCGCAGAAATTTTGCGTCTGAAAGGCAAACTCCTACGAATGCATATTCAATAAGGTCAGGTGGATAAATAACTGTGTCCACACCTTTTCAGTGCCAACTCTTCACTGCGTGTCTTTAGTAAGTCCTGACAGTACTATTTTAACGCCAAAAGACGGTTTGCGCTGGCGCAAATTGTTAGCAAATCTGGCCCTACGTTGGTTAAATCATGAGGTATTTCACCTGCTTTTTCAAGGTGGAGGAAACATTGAGATCAGGTCTGAGAAGCTTGAATTCAAGGCTCAGCCAAAGGTCGGATCTATGGACAACATTAAACACGTACCTGGAGGAGGCAGCAGGAGGGTAAGATGACATGTCCTCCGCTGATAGGAAATGATGCTCCAGTTATTCACTCTCCACCCTAAAGTCAAATAAGAACCTTCATATATCCTTATCATTTTACAACAATGCCTGTGTAAATCTGTCTGAAGTGCTCTCTGGGTTTGAATAATTTGGTTCTTTAGATGATTAGGTTTAAATAAATCCCCTGAACTAATTTAACTTCTTTAAAATCTCATCTCATTGTCCTTTATTTGGATTCCGTGAGCTTCAAAATGAATGTGTTGCTTAGAAATGTCTCTGCATATTAAACTGGGGTTTAAAAAAATATAAGCATTACATACTTCATCTTTAATTTTAATATTTATTTATTTAGTTTTGTGTTACTATCATTTTCCTTTTTGTTGAACCCATATCATTTTGTGTTTCTTTCTGTTTTGGTTGACCATGGTGTTCATTTCACCACCCATTGGCCACCCTGGGGTGCCTTTCTAGAGAGAGAAGGGGAGAGGGGCAGATACGCCTCGAGATGAGGGCTTCCTCACCCCAGACCCCTCTGATACCCCCACCCTCTCATCTGCCAGTATGTCCCCAGAGCCCATCCTCCTCAGCAACCCCCAGATAAAGATTGAGGACTCCAGTAAGTATTCAAAGAGGGGGAGTTATCCACATCAAACTATCTAGCACTTTACTGTCATATATTTAGAGATACCAAATATATATTCAGAGACAGATAGAATATAAATAGGAATAGCCTTACAAAGTTTGATGTCAGTGCTAGAGAAGTGGAGATTTTTGGCTCAGTGCATTAGAAAAACAAATGGAGCCTTTAAAAATATGTATTATAATTAAAGTCTGTAGATGCAAATGGTTTAAGTGTAATAAAATAAACATGTAAAAGCAAAATAGGTCAAATTCTCAAATTGACCAGTGCATGAAAAAAGGTTTTATCTGTAGTGTCTCTCGCCTTATATTATATATTGCAAATAAGAAATCACTTAATGAGTTAGCTAATGTGCAAATTGGTAGATGATGAGCAAAGACAAAATATTTCATATAAATGAATAAAAAAAAATAAATCGCATAGTATCTTGTGAAATGCATCTTGGGTGCCATCTTCTGGCAAAGAGTGATGGGAAATCAACAATACAAAAGAGCAACTGACAAAAACAATCACCTTGTTAAAAGAAATATCAAAAACATTTTTAATTTTTTTTTTATTTTTTTGTCTGTTCCTTTGTTCCTTTTAATGCCAGCTTACACCTTTTTTATTGTTTGATAATTTGCAGAATTTATCCATTGATCATTTAAACATATTATTATTCAGCATTTTGATGGTACTCAACAAATATTCTGGCTCTTAAATCAAATATACTCATCTAGGATTATTCAGTATTAGAAACTCAAATACTCTTAGGAGTTTATGGAAATAGCACCATTACATTATATTTTCAGTCCAGAATTTGGTTTTTGAATCTCCATCCAAGAATCTCAGGTCTGCTCTGAGCCAGCATAAACCAATGCTGGATGCTCTCCATTTCACCTCAGAGGTTTCATGTGGTGTCATAGATATTTCCTTTTTTCCCAGATTGAGTCGCACAAACTGATGTTCCGTGAGCAGGCCAAAGCGCGAACCGACCATGGCGCAGAAATCGTGTCTCTAGAGGAGTCGCCACACGGCCTGAGCACCGTCTCCTCTTCTGGCAGCATCAACATGGCAGACCCGCCACAGCTTTCCACCCTCGCTGACCAGGTGTCTGCATCGCTGGCCAAGCAGGGCTTGTGATTGAACCATACCGCCCCCAAACCCCACCCCCTCTCATTCTCTTCCACATACCTAATGGTATTCTAACCTCTCTCTGAAAGTCATTTTGTGGCCCAGAAAACAACACCAAGTAACTTTTGGCAGTCACTGTTCGATTTTGTAATACTTAATATTTGTTATAGGCCAATGAAGCTGTTTGAACTGTGAATTATGTATCTGCCGCATCCTTCGCTTTAAGGCAGTGCCCACGGTGGGAATTTAACAATTGGAAATTTCCTCCAACCACCCTCCCTTGACTATATTTAGTAGCACAAAATTGCGTTCATGTATTTGTATGGCTTTTGTTGAGCATTATATATTTCTTTTTTTTGGTTACTACTGGATTTAGGCCAGTTCATCATACAGAACCCATTTTTACTCTGAGAGGATTGTTCTCATTTTTAAATCAGGTTCAAATTAGATTGAGATTATAAATCGCTTAGCAGTGCTTAAAATGAAAATTAGAGCATCGTATCTTGACTTTGAGAAAAAAGAAAGTTAAAGCCCCCACAGTTCATGTTTGAAATGATCTGCAAGGCTTATGTGAAGAAAAACAGGTGCATAACAGCTTTGTGTAGAAAGCTGAAAGCTGTTTAGGCTAGTTCTTTTCAGTCTCTCGTATGTGCTGTCGATCAGAGATGATACTTCACGTCTAAAATGACCATGAGATTCAGAGTGCTTCATAAGGAAACGTCTCTTACAGTATTATTCTGTGGATGAACATGGGATGTTTATAATATGAAAACACTTTTTTTTGTGTGCCTACTGGCAGTCTTAAATTACTGATTTGAATTATGTCAGTGCTTCATTCAAAATGCCTCTCCTTTTTTTGTTTGCTTGTTCTTTAACTTGGCAACTAACAGAACATTTAAGTTGCATTTCTATTTTTTTAACAAACATAAAATGATCTTACAATTGTAGCTACGTGTCTGCTGTTTTGGGCAGTTTTATTGGTAACACTTTACAATGAGGTTCAGTTGGTTAGCATTAGGTATCATGACATAACAAACAATAGTTTTACAGCATTTCTTGATAATCTCGATAAATGTTCATTTCTACGTGCATTTTAACATTTATTTACTAACAATGAACAATAGGAAGTAAGTCGACCTGGATTAAAAATTGCTGTAAAAAATGCCTCTTTTTGTTTGATTCAAAATGCATTGACTAACATTATTGTAAAGTGTTATTGTTTATTAATAACAGGTTGCATGTGAGAAATCTGTACATTATTTGAAATATCTTGTTGAAAACCTCAACCTATGCACCTGTAAACTTTCTTCATAATACTGCCAACAGTTCCTCTCATTCTCTAGCCGAGAAATAATTGATGAGAGGAATTGCCAAACTGTTCTTCTTCAGGCACACACTGTATTATAAATTTGCTCGCGACATTAACAATATCGAGTATTGTACTGTTCACGGAAAGCGTCACTTGAGCACAAGCATGCCGTTCAACTTGGATCTGTCACACGTGACCACATCTTCTGCTTCCACTCTGTAGCTATAAAATGTTAAGTCAAGGTCTTCTGTTTTACTGAATGATGATGTAATGACCTCAGCCAATCATATGGCTTAAATTCTCTCCCCTGCACTGCACTATCGCAGAATGTTTAATGAGCTTCGAACCACTCCATACGATCTTTGCTCCTTGCATGCATTTCATGTAAGCAGCCCGAGATACTGCGTTGCCTCTTACACGCCTACTTGCGTATATCCCGTAATCGCTGATGTGCTTATTAGGAGTCTGTGTAGATAGTAGTGGAAAAGAGCACTACTCAGACGGCGACCCCTGTTTCTTTGTGTCGGAGATGGAGCCGTGTAACTACCATTAGATATTTAATGTATGTTTATTGTATGTTTATGACTGTATGTTTATATGAGGACTTGAAGAGACTTCGAAAAAATAAGCAGAGAAGTTCAGAAACCATGCCTGCAACATTTTAATCTGCATGCTGAGTTTTTACATGGATTGGCAACATGTTTCTGAACGTTTTCGGACTAGGGTGTTTTTGGGACGGTCGGGGATAAGCTGTTTGTGATGTTTTGTTTAGGGGGGAAGTGAGCGTTTCGTGGACAGGAAGAGGGAAAGAAAGTCAGTCGGTCCTTTGGTTTAAATGTCTCACTCTATAGCACACCTGCGACATGGTTCTGGGTGCAGTTTTGCCATCCTGTTGTCATTGACTCCATACACCATTTTTGCAGTTGTAAATTTTAGCTTGGGAACTGTGGTTGTCAATATTGTTCGTGTGTTTTAATAACTGGTTTACAATGATTCTTGTTGATGTACATGTGAATTTGGAAATAAAGGATATTAAGAAAATGTCCTGATACTTTTTTTTTTTATACTTCAGAGGAAAGGGATAGTTCACCCAAAAATGAAAATTGTCATCATTTACTCAAGCTGTTCCAAATCTGTATGAGTTTCTTTCTTTAGCTGAACATAAAAGAAGAAATTTTGAAGAATGTTGGTAACCAAACAGTTGCTGGTAGCCATCTATAGACTTCTATAAGATGAAAAAAAAAAAGAAAGTCAATGGATACTGGCAACTGTTTGGTTTCCAAAATTCTTCAAAATGTCTGCGTTTGTGTTCAGCTAAAGAAAGAAACATACAGATTTGGAACAACTTGAGGGTGAGTAAATGATGACAAAATTGTGAGTTTTGGCTGAACTATCCCTTTAAACCAGAATTCAAAGGACTTAGGAGGAAAATTTAACATGAAAAGATTCCTTGATAAAGTCAACAAATCAAAACTGACCCAGTTTACTTTCTTAATACATATTTTGGTCTCACTGTGTTCATCATGCAACATTCCAAAAAAAGTAGGCCAAAAAATAGACATTATTTTAGCCCGAACACACCCAGACAGCTGCATTGGGGAGCTAGGGGCTCTATGTAAAATTTAAGACAAAAGAAAAAGAATATATATATATATATATATATATATACACACATACATACACACACACACACACAACCCGAATTCCGCAAATGTTGGGACGTTTTTTTTTTTTTTTTTAATTTGAATGAAATGAAAACTAAAAGACTTTCAAATCACATGAGCCAATATTTTATTCACAATAGAACATAAATGTTTAAACTGAGAAATTTTTACAATTTTATGCACAAAATGAGCTCATTTCAAATTTGATGCCTGCTACAGGTCTCAAAATAGTTGGGACGGGGGCATGTTTACCATGGTGTAGCATCTCCTCTTTTTTTCAAAACAGTTTGAAGATGTCTGGGCATCGAGGTTATGAGTTTCTGGAGTTTTGGGGTTGGAATTTGGTCCCATTCTTGCCTGATATAGGTTTCCAGCTGCTGAAGAGTTTGTGGTCATCTTTGATATATTTTTCATTTAATAATGCGCCAAATGTTCAGGCAGGCCAGTTCAGCACCGGACTCTTCTACTACGAAGCCATGCTGTTGTAATAGCTGCAGTATGTGGTTTTGCATTGTCCTGCTGAAATACACGTTGTCTGGAGGGGAGCATATGTTGCTCTAATACCTTTATATACCTTTCAGCATTCATAGTGCCTTCCAGAACATGCAAGCTGGCCATACCGTATGCACTTATGCACCCCCATACCATCAGAGATGCTGGCTTTTGAACTGAACGCTGATGACACGCTGGAAGGTCTCCCTCCTCTTTAGCCCGGAGGATACGGCATCCGTGATTTCCAACAAGAATGTCAAATTTGGACTCGTCTGGCCATAGAACACTTTTCCACTTTGAAACAGTCCGTTTTAAATTAACCTTGGCCCACAGGACACAACGGCGCTTCTGGACCTTGTTCACATATGCCGTCCTTTTTGCACGATAGAGATTTAGTTGGCATCTGCAGATGGCATGGTGGATTGTTTTTACCGACAGTGGTTTCTGGAAGTATTCCTGGGCCCATGTAGTAATGTCAATGACAGAATCATGTTGATGAGTGATGCAGTGTCGTCTGAGGGCCCGAAGACCACGGGCATCCAACAAAGGTCTTAGGCCTTGTCCCTTACGCACAGCGATTTCTCCAGTTTCTCTGAAATTTTTGATGATGTTATGCACTGTAGATGATGAGATTTGCAAAGCCTTTGCAATTTGACATTGAGGAACATTGTTTTTAAAGTATTCCACAATCTTTTTACACACTCTTTCACAGATTGGAGAGCCTCTGCCCATCTTTACTTCTGAGACTCTGCCTCTCTAAGACATCCCTTTTATGTTACAGACCTGATGTCAATTAACTTAATTAGTTGCTAGATGTTCTCCCAGCTGAATCTTTTCAAAATTCCTTGCTTATTCAGCCCTTTGTTGCCCCTGTGCCAACTTTTTGAGACCTGTAGCAGGCATCAAATTTGAAATGAGCTCATTTAGTGGATAAAAGTGTAAAATTTCTCTTTCAACATTTGTTATATTCTCTATGTTCTATTGTGAATAAAATATTGGCTCATGTGATTTGAAAGTCCTTTAGTTTTCATTTTATTCAAATTTAAAAAACGTCCCAACATTTCCGGAATTCGGGTTTTATATATATATATATATATATATTCTCATATAAATATTTAATAAGAGTAAACATTAATGAATATTTATTTATTTAGTCAATTATTTAATCAGTCCCTGCTAAGATTCAGTAATTTATTTTGCCCCAAGTTCAAAGAAAAACAGGAGCTATTAAATTTTGCAGAGAAGTGTAATTTAATGTAATATAGTATAATGTATAGTTTATAATATTAGACTTTTCTTCTTATACAGTATATATGGGTTTGTATAATCAAAAACCTCAAAAACAGTTTAGATTTTTGAAACAGGGTCATCGCTTTTAGGGCTTGAAATCCCATGTTTTTCAGGTAGACTAAAACAGCCTTGACAGCTTAAAATACTGTCAGTGGGTTATTGCCAGTAAATAGAGCAATTAAAATGACCATTTAACATAAATATTACTCAAAAAGTCTAAGAAAGAAAGAAAAAAGACAACTTACCGTTGGAAAACATCACGATGACCTTGTACCAGCCAAATAGTGTGTTGGCAGTGTTTCAGGTGGTAAGTATTAAAGCTGTTTACATCAATAACAATAACTGTAGACATATGATAATTTATATTAGCGTCCACACCAACGAATGATATCATTCAATTTATTTCATTGGCACGCTGCCGTTTTGTCCTCTACCACTTTAAATGCTTGATTCTGATTGGCTGTTAAATTGATTTATCGTTCATCAACTTGAAAAAAAAGTTCTGAAAGTGATTCCACCGATCTCGTTCAGTTAGATAATATAATATAATATAATAATTCATTGAACGATAATTAAATCTTTATAGTCATAGTTATTGTGCTTGGTGTGAATAAGACTGTTCCAACATAATTATTTGAAAGCATTCAGCTATGGCTCCATACTCTTAAGTAACCTCTTAACTCCTGATGGATAAAATCAAGCCCTGCCATGTTCTTAATAGCTGAATATGCCATTTCTCCCACCAAATCCATTCACCCTGTATAAGGCTTCAGTTTCTATGCTTGCCTTAAATGTAGAACAGGTGTCAGAAGCATTACAGAAGCAATATGGTTTGTTGTTTTATGGCAAATGTTTATTTAGTTACAAAATTAATGTAGCTGTAATGTTACAGTTACTGAGAAAATTGTGTAATTAAATTAGTTACGTATGAAAATGTTCACGATTACAAACAGGGTTACGTCTGAATATTTTCACACATACAGATTTAATTGATTTCTTTCTCAAATTTGCATTGACTGTTTCAGGAGTTTAGGATACATGCTTATTTGTAAACGGTTTTATTTCCTGTTTGGGTTTATGTATATGCTTTATTTTTTAAGATTAAGTGTTTTATGACTTTAACCTCAGAACGATCTTTAAGTAAAAAGGTGCTGAAGTCTGATTTTGTGGTGGCTGTGCTTTAAAATTAAATTAATAGAATCTTAATTCAAGTGATGAAGGATTATGAAAGTCAGTAATCAGTAATGTTTCAAAATGATTAACAGTTGAAAACATTCCTTAGAAATTCAGAAAAGTAATCAAATGTAATCAGTTACATTACTTAAAGTAACTGAAATAGTTACACTACTTATTACATTTTAAATAGGGTAGCTTGTAATCTGTAACCTATCACATTTACAAATTAACCTTCCCAACACTTACAGCACACAGTAACGAGACGTACAATCAGAATGGAGTTGGATTTGATTTTAATGGTACTATTTACAAAAGGGTGTTTTTGTTTTTCTTTTTTTTTTTCTGCAAATGATTTAACATCTGAAACAGTCTGAATTACAATGAAACGTGTCTCAAACAGCTATGAAGAGAAAGACTCATCAAAGACATAAAAAAAAAAAAGACTGTGATTGTATGAAAAATTAAAAGGACAGGGCCACAATAACATTGAGTTGCATAGCAAGTAGTTTCACGAAGGGGGCGACAGTGCGGAATAAGAACATTAATACGGGGTCACGCTGACAAAGTGAAGGAAAAAAAGACGCCTCGTTAACACAAGTTTCCATACAACTGCATAACCTGAGAAGGGCAGGTCTGTGTGAAACATCTGGCTCCTTTAAGAAGGAATACAAAGTACAATCTCAACAGATGACGAAGAAAGAGCCTGGAACACGTAAGGGCCGAAGTGTGAGCGCTAAACGAATGTCCACTGAAGGCTTCGTTTTGCAATTTCTCCATTAACATTGTGATACATGATGCCATGAACATCAGCATAGCCATACTCCATATGCTGGTGGGAAATTGTTAAAAAGAAAGAGAAAAAGGGAGGGTCGAAGAAGAAAGCAAGATATTGGCGCCCTGTGAAGTGCTTTCAACTGAGGAGAAGATCTCTGCTTGGTACGTGACCGTCAACCCAGAATAATGCGGACAAGTATTTTTGACAGGTTTTGGTTTGTCACATCACAACACAAGCATACATATAGAAGTCAGCAGAGAGGCACCCTTTGGTCAAGCCCTCTTAAGTCTGCTACACAGTGCACTACATAGTGTTCACCTGACAGGTTAGAATACCACACTAATCCCAATGATATATTTAGCTGACTATGAAAACATTTATGGTAACAACTTTCATACATCTCGTTTACATTTTTCTTCTGAGAAAAGAGTTTTAGAAGACAGGTTTAGCTTTCTATGTTCTGTAATATTCACTAAAAACTGTGAAAATAATTGGCTGATGTTTGAATATCAAACAACAGAAGTCCCGACAGATTTTTTTTTTTTTTCATTTTGTTTTGATTAGTATGAGTTTTTTTTTTCTTCTCAATTAATGCCATAGGAGGTGTGGTTTTAAGATTAATCAGTTCGTCATCACGGAGAGGATGCGTCGCTCTCTGACTCCGCCCTGCAGTGGGCGTCGTCTCTGAGGCCTGTAGGAAAGCTCAGTTGATTCTCGTCCGTCTCGGGCTCCACTATCGGGTCTTCAGGTAAAGGAAAACTCCTGGGTTCCCAGGGCTGGACCGTCTGTCAGGAGAGAATAGCATTTGTAGTAAAGGAATCAAATGGTGTTTATGTACGTATTTTTCCTCATTCATTTTCTCCATAGGCAATTAAAAAACAAAACACATTGAAGAGTTAAGTTTTGAACTCAAAATATCATAACACATAAAAATGTACTAATGTTTAACTGATCTGAAAGAAATGAATACATTTATTCAGCAAGATTGCATTAAACTGATCAAAAGTGACACAAAAAGACGTTATAATAAACGTTACATTTCTAATAAATTCTGCCCCATTGAACTTCAAGAAACCTGAAGAAAAACAAGACAGTTTTAAAAATAAATAATTAAATAAATAAACAAACAAACAAATAAACAATTTATAATAGAGAAGCAAATTAGTATGATTTCTGAATTACCATGTTAAGACTGGAGTTGTGATGTTGAAAATTCAGTTTTGCATCACATGAATAAATTACAGTTTATGATATTAAAATAGAAAACAGTCATTTTAAATTGTAACGCCGTGTCCTAACTACATGCGACGCGACAGAATCAATCAAATGTCACAGCCAATCAGAAGCGTATGTGGGCGGGCTCTCCCTTGAAGCGCACTGTTCTCGCAACAAAATGGATGTGTTTATAATCTAATTCACAAATATTAAAGCTTTTTAACATCATTAAATGTACATACTGAGTGACTGATACCATCTTTGTCATGGAATACTCTTGTTGGTTCGCACTGAGTTCGCAGTTTTAACGTACATCTTATTTTCAAGATCTGAGGTAAACTATCTGTTGTTGCTTTCAGTATGGCTATAACGGTCACACAGAATGATATTCAAACTCATATTAGACATGTTTAACTTTGAATAAAGCACATAATCAGTACCTGAGATTATCACTGTCATTAGTTTGTATGTTGTTGTTCCAGGAAATAGAAACCGTTTCTAAATTAGAAATTTCGCGTGTCGCCGTCACGGCTAGTTAGGACAAAAACTGCAATTAACATGGAAAAGATACCTTTTATCGCGTGTCGTGGCGTTGCGTCGCGAGTAGTTAGGACACGGTGTAATAATATTTACAATTTACATCATTATTTATATAATTACAGTTTTTACTGTATTTTTTTTAAGAGACTCTTTTCAAACCAAACCAAAACTGTAGTTTATTTTCATGTATAAAGACATATCATTCATGTTGTGATATGTTATATAAAACATTGTAATATAAAAATGTTTCAAAATACTGCAAAATTAAATAGTCTTTTACACTGTTCCTAAGGCCAAAAAAACCCCCAAAATTATTTTTAAATTATTTCAATATTTTTTACTTTAAGTTGAACGTGCATTTTTCAAACCCACTATTAAGCAAAAAATAAATAACTGCTTAAGCAGCAACAGTGGTGACGAGACAAACCCAAAAAAGATCAACACTTTTCCAAAAATACTAGCGCTTATAAATGGAATAATTTGCATTGATTTTAGATTGCATTTTAGAAAGCAGAATGTAAAATAAAACACTATTTTTATTTTATTTCAAATTTTTTCTATGGAGAAAATGAGTAGAATGATGATCATAAAAATGGCGTGAGAATGTGTTACCGTCTCCTCAAAGGTGCAGTCTGAAGTGGAGCCGCACGTGTCTTCGCTGTACAGCAGTCTTTGTGCGTCTCTGGTGTGAGGTGTCTGTGCGTCGCGGGAGCACGGCGTGTCGGGGCTGGGTGGGCTCAGGGGTGACGGCACTGGCCCGTAGTCCTGCAGGAGGTGGAAGTGACTTGCGTCTGGGGATGAGGGCTGAGGCGTCGAAGGGTTTGTTCCCACTATCGATGGTGTCGTTCGCCCGTCCAGGGATTTATAGGACCTGAGGAACAACACAGTGTTAATTTCGGTGGAAACGACACGATAACGAACTAAAACTCGTTTTGAATGACAAAAACTATGACGACTCCCTAAAACGTTAGGGAGGGGCGATTTGGGAAGAGATTCATTCGGAACGAATCTGCTGCATGGTTAGGAGGTTAGATGCGTACATACACTTGCTGCACGTTCAAAAATGTCACTATCTGGGAGTAAGAGAAGAGCAGACATATGGATAAATTTGACGACGCAAGAAAGAACTAAATTCGGTCCGGTTTTCTGAGCGCAGACACCGAAGCAAACGCACACGGAAAGCACGTCTCACAGCGCACGAGTGCTCTTTCGCGTCGCATGAACAGAGAAATACACACAAAATGATGTCGAATTGTCCATTTTGACGAGTATTGACGTAAACACAGTCGATTAGGTCTTCAGTGAACGTAAACGGTAGAGAGAACCTGTATCAGTATTGCATCCACTGCATCCAGTTTTAAAGGGACAGCAGCCTAATTTCGTTGCTATTGTCCGAGTCACTGATGTTAATCAAGCAACAAAAGACAGACGGAAAATCCCTCACTGCTCTTGACTGAATCACTTTAGTAGCTCTAATAAAGATGAATCTAAATTTATTTATAGAAATAAATATGTCTACTTGAAAGAATGAAGAATATGGTTGTTATAAAGAATGCATAATTAGCCTATATAACCATTGGTATTTCATTGAAAAGAAGACCATGTTTTGTTCTTTATGAGAAGTGGTTTTATTTCATTTTAATATAAAGGCATGTTGTGTGTCACCGCAGTTAAATCGCTGTCTATCATGATAAAACCTTAATATCAAAACTAATGAGTTTGGAAATTTTAGAGAATTGCTTCATAAATGCACAACACTGTAACTAAACCCATTAGATTTCAGCCGACTAAATATACTGTAGATTTAGTTGACTAAAATCTTCTGCTATTTAGTCGACTAAAACTAAAAACTATTCAGATGACTGAAATTCATCGTCAAAAGACTATGACTAAAACTAAATCAAAATTTGCGGTCAAAATTAACACTGGAACAACATGGTTAACTGTGAACTCAAAAAAACAGGAAAAATGTCATCTGGTAAGATCAAGTAGGGCAGGTACCTGCTGCCTCTCCTCTTGGCGGGTGCGAGAGCCGTCCATCGCCAGCGAGAGCGCTCCTGATCCTCTAACGGCTGGTGGAGTTTACCGAAGGCTGCATCTGAAAGGTCCTCCACCTACACGGATCAATCATTAGGGTCACATGACTAATAAGAATCGACAAGAGGTTGAATTGAAATATGCGTGAAATGGAGGAAAAAACAGATGGCTGTCACATACCGGAATGTTATTGTCTTCCTCTGCCAGTGGTTTGGCTAAAACATCCACTTCCCTCCATCTGAACAACAGAGAAATAAGTGTGAGTAGAGCAGATATATTCAAAATGGAACAGCAATCAAACCTTTAGACTAAATCTAAAAGAAAATTAAAGTTTGCATGTGGCCCAAACTGATAAAAAAAAATTATGCAATTGTGGCATTCGCTCATATTTATATGGCCAAAAAGACGAAATTCTGATTTATAAGCCTATAATGTAAATCAACGAGATCTTTATAACAGACTACTTGCATAAAATGATACAAATATCAGTTGAGACTCTATGTCTCACAACAATATGTCATAAGATGATATTTAATGCTTAGTTTTGTGATCAAAGCTCTATAGTTTTTACTGTGGGGGCAAAACACGCAATCCAGTGCAATACGATGATGACAGAGTTGAGCAAATAAACGTTCAATATATATTAATATTCAAGTACACCCAAGTTACTTCAGTCAAGTAAGTGTTCATCTTGAAATATTATACTAACAATATAAGAGTTATTATATTAAAGGTCAGTTTCACAGAAAACACGTCGTAGATTGTGTACAACAGGTTTTTTTTTTTTTTTTTTTTACAAGTTTTGGTCATGTTGATAATTTAGAGAACTTATTTAGCTTTTCAAATGTGATACAGTCAGCTTTACAGAGTTAACATTGTGAGTGACTTGGAGACAAACCTGGGTGTGAGAATTTCCTTGTACTGAAGCTTCTCCACTCTGGTGGTGGCAGCCACTGACATCGGAATGACGATGTTGTTGATATCAAACGGACTCTCACCTCTTCTTCTCCGTATGGGCTGTATAAGACAACAAAAGCACATATAATGAATGAAAAGTGATCACATGAGTTCTGTTCCAAAACCTAGTGATCTACCTAGTCTTAATCCTGTCAAATCATAAGCAATCGCTTGGCATAAATGCATGGCATTCAATGACTGCAAACTGCTCTGAAAGTGTGAGCCAGTAGAATGTGCAGCAATGCCACATTTTGACTTTGAATGTGCAATGCTGACATTTGTTTTAAAATTAAACTTTCAACATCAGGCAATTCCTGTTCTTCCATCCCCAAATCTAAGCACTCTTACATGATAATTAAAACCTTAGTTGTACCATTTAAAAATGCAAGTCTTTTTATGACCTTAAATTTGATAAAACTGTATTCAGGACTTAAAACTTTAAGGACTGTGCACTAAGATTTCTTTTGGTGTATTTTTGCCACTTCCTAGAGTGGATAGGAGGAAAAGTGGGAAAGGAAGGGGGATGTGATTGTAAAAAAACCACAAGATGGGATTCAAACTCAAGTTGCTCAAAGATCATCTGTGCCGTGTGTCAAATGGCTTTTGGCTCAGACCAAATCTATTGTACAAAAAATAACGAACATACCACGCTGTTTCCCAGAGGAGTGCTGCTCTCAACGGGGAGGGAGAGCTGTCTGGTCAAGGGACTGGTGTTGGAGGAGTGAAGGCTGGACAGAGACGGACATGGACTGCCTGCATCCATCACCACTTTTGGTGCTATATGAGGAAAAAAAATATATACACATATAAGACGACACCCATATGTGCTTATTGACCATTTCATTTCAAATTAAATGGTGTGTTGGTCTCACTGAGCTGTTTGGTACCAGGGTCAAAATTTTACTTCTCTATTAAGAGACAATATTTCCAGAGGCATTTTTATACCTTTTAGGGGCAATTTTAATAACTACGTTGTTAAACGTATGTGTTGTATTTTACGAATGCTTAAATTTAACCAATCAATTCAATCATGATACTACAGGATTATACCAATAGAACGTTATGAACCAAAGTCATCTTTACACTATTTAGTACTGTCTTTTTAAAGCAGCTAGGGATCAGTCGTGGCCTAATGGATAGAGTCGGACTTGTAACCCGTAGGTCGTGGGTTCGATTCTCAGGTCCGGCAAGGATCGTAGGTGGGGGGAGTGAGTGTCCAGCGCTCTCTCCACCCTCAATACCATGACTGAGGTGAGACCCAATCCACCTCACACACACACACAGCAGTGAGAGTGTGTGTGTGTGCACTTGGATTGGTTAAATGCAGAGCACAAATTCCGAGTATGGGTCACACGTCACGTCCTTTCCTTTCCCTTTCCTTTTTCAATTCAGTTCAATTGTTTGCATCATTGAATCACTATTTCCTTGTTTATCATTATAAAGATGCTTTGAAACAGTCTGTATTGTATAAAGCGCTATAGAAATAAAGGTGAATTGACAAAAGTGGCACAAGAGCTGCATCTGACATGGTATAATGGTAAGAGATTAATGTCATTTTAAATAGCCTACATAAAGTACATAAATTATAAAAAAAAAACAAAAAAAAAACAGGAGCTCATTACAGGATGGGGCTGCAATATTATGACCAAAATAATTATTGCCAATTACTGCCTTTGATATTGTAATAATGATTATTAATGTTGATTAATAGATTACATAAAAAGGACACTTAACAAAACTAGCTTTTGATTGCCTATTCTTGCGCTCAAAAGACACATCTGTGATTGGTTACAATACTCAACAATGAAAAAAACAAAGCATATGAAGAAATCATTGGTGTAACGTGCAGATCTAAATGTAATGCCATAGTCAACATTTTTAATCTTTACATTTCATAACTGTTTTAGTTTAATTGTGCAGGGGCATTATTTACCCTGGTATTTTGAATTTATTTTTGGTGTCTTTTTTGCCCCAAGCCCTCATTAATATCTGACCCTGGGTGCTCCACATTGTACTGAAATGAGATTTTTATGGCTGCATGATTTATTTTATGCTGCTTTCAGTAACTGTGCATAGCTGAAATAACAAAAATCCTTCATTAGACAGGCCGTTTAAGACATATTTAGGGTGATGTTTGTATGGAAATCAGTGCACTCACAGTCTGCTCTGTCCAGTGAATGCTCTCTGACCCTCTTCCTGCTGTGACTCTGGTCCAGTGCACGATCCGGCCTGCAGGGTGTGAGTGTGTCCGGCTTTGGAACACATGAGACGTTGTCCACCTGCAGCCTGTGCAGCCTCTCTGACCGGCTCTTGTGACGGGCCAACCCTGACAGAGAGAAAGAATTAATAATGAATGGCTTCAGTCACTTTGTCACAGTCAGTGGCTGTGAGTAGAAATGTGTGTGTACTTACGGACTGCAGCCGCATGCGAGTTTGACAGTCTGAATTTGTGTTTGGAGAGGAACGAGGAGGATGGTGTGATGGAGAGCTTGTGTTTGAGAGAGATTTTCTTCAGCGGTTTGATCCTGTCAAACGGACGAGTCTGCCAATGAGATCTCAAGACCTTCTGCAACTGTAAGCTGAGAGCCACATCTGAGAGATCAACCAGAGGAGGAAAGGAGAAAACATTTAGACAGAATCATTTTTCAATTTTATATATATATAGTAATACACTTAGGGCTGGGCGATAAATCGATTTTATCGATTAACTCGAATGTGTAGTTAATGTCGACTTGTTTGAATGAAAATCGTTTTTTCTAAAAAAAAAATAAAATAAAAAAAAATAAAAAAAAATGACATGTACTACGGAACTCCTTAAAGGGAATAAATACGAGATGGGAGATAAATATATATTTCAATACTTTCTTTCGCAGTTTTATCATTAGGTAATAATACTGTATAAAATTGCGGGCATCAGGGAGCTGCTATTATGCCTGGCATTGAAACTGCTTTTGAATGCACGATGGCTTTTTAGTTTCACTTTGGAGATTCGCGATCGCACGTAGGCTACTCTGTTTATACTACAGAGCGGCAGTATTACCACACATTGTACAGAATTAGATGTTTGTCATGGTGCTCAGGATCTGCAAATCATTTGTCATCGTCCTCAGTCATCTCTCCTTACTCTGTTTATGTGGTAAGTGAAATTTTATGTTCTGTAATGCAGTGTTTCCCATACATTGATTTATTTGTGGTGGCCTGCCACAATATCAAAACGACCGCCACAAATAGATATATATTTTTTTTTAAAAAAAGCTTTGACTTCGTTGAATAAACAAGCACTGCACGTTTCAAAATCGAAACACGGTGCGGGTGTCTTTATATCACTGCATTTCTGAAGGAACCCGACTGTCTTCAGAAAATTTTGGATGTCATTTTCATTTCATCTTGCATATAATGGCCGTTTCTCAATACCAAGTACGCAAAGTTCGGACTTGCGTCCTCGGAAGTTCGGACTTCGCAAGTTCGACTCGGGAGTGTGAACTTCCAAGGACGGGAGGACACAAGTCCGGTAATTCTGCAAATGGAACAGCAGCATACTTGATAACGTCAGTCAACTCGCCTAAGTTATCTACACTGTATTAAAATACGACGAAATACGATATCAAACACCACTGCCTCTTTTTGTTTTCATGTAAACATATTAATAGCTGCAAAAATGTATTTCAGGGAACGTACATACATTACAGTGAAACGAAAATTATATCAAACAGCGTTGCCTCTTTTCTGTTTCATTTAAAATATTAAATAGCCACAAAAATGTGGTTCATGCAACGCGTACACGCATTACAATAAAACGAAATATCAATTAAACACCACTGCCTTTTCGTTTTCCTCAAAATATACACCACAACCCTCTTTTCATTTTCATTTTAAAAATATAAAACCTTAATATGTGGTTTAGGTAATATGCGCACATATACTCTGATTATCTTCACTGTATGTATAATAAAATGAAATATGACAAGCACAACTCTGCCTTTTTGGTTAAATGTCAGTTTTAATGAACAATAATAGCCATTATATAAGTATAAAGTATAAGAGACTTAGGAAATAAAGACAAAAGCAAACAATTCAGTCAAATGTATGTAACATTAAGTCAGCGCTGTATTACGATTAATAAATAAATAATTTATGAAACATAACTTTGTGCTCAGCCAAAACGATATGACTTGGAAGAAATAATAGATTCATGAGACCAAATATTGCCTTTTAGATTTACCCAAAACGAATTATATCTCATGTTTAGCCACTACAGAGACATCAGAGCCAGCGGCAAATGTCAGAAGGACTAGCCGCGGTGAGGCTGCTCTCGGCGGATACATGAGCACTGAGCGCCCGCTGTTCGCGTGGAGCTCACGTCTCCGAAATCGGCGAAGCAAATTTTCAAATAGGCGCTATCTTTAAAAATAAACCGCACATTTGAGTTTTAGACAACTATATTCTCGCCTGAAATACTCTTAGAATGGCATTTCATGACACAATAACAGTAATATTTTGAAAATTTTGCGCTTTTCCCCTCCACCATTAACGCTCGCTGATTGGTGCGAAATGCATTCTGGGATATCTCACTGCCTCAAGTTCGCACAAGTCACCTCTGAATGCATCCTTGATAAAAGGGGCGGAGCAAGGACACATCCGGGGATTTGAACTGTACTTGGCTCGATGTGAACTTTGAATTGGAACAGTACTTGGGCGACTACTGATGACGTTTCACAAGTCCACAAGAACACAAGTACAGACAAGAACGCATATTGAGAAACGGCCCATGTCTGATAAAGCAGCGTTTGTGAGCAGAGTGCTAATTTGTGTACAGCGTTACCGGGGAAACCGCTATTTCTCCGCGCTCTAAAAGCGCCTCCTGCTGGCAGAGAATGAATTTGCATATATGCCGCCACAAATAGAGTCCAAGTCTGTGGGAAACACTGGTAATGTAACAGGCGACCGTTAGCAATCATTATTTGTTTTCAGTGCCTTTCTGAATACGGATTCAGGCCAAAGGGCATCACATAATTTTATGTCTTATGTTATGTTACATTTTATGTCATGTTACGTCATTTTATGTTACATTTTTCACTGTCTTTTTGGCTTGTTGTTTCTGATTGCACTTTAACCCCAAGGGGGGAATCCAGATCAAATCCCAGAGGGAAAATCAAAACAAAATAAAGTTAGAACTTGTTTTGAACAATTTCTTTGTCATCTGCAGATTGATTTTAAGTAGGGGGAAAAAAAATCGATTTAAATCGTAAATCGGATTTTTTGTGAAAAAATCAGGGATTTTTTTTTTTTGGCCATATCGCCCAGCCCTAAATACACTATAATTTTATTAGTAAACATATATATAAATATGAGTAAATATTTTTTAACAAAATGTTTAACAAACATATGCATACTCACAGATATCATATACTTTTTTAAAAACCATTTTATATAAAGTGATATCACTATCGTATATATAAAATAACTTCTTTAAACCATTATGCTGTTTTTTTTAATCACTTTATATATTTATTTTCATTTTAAATCATCTTTTAAATCTCATCTTGATTAAATGTTTTAAAAAAACATACATATGTATACACACAATATATACTTTTTTTAAAATCATTTTACAAAGTAAAACTATTGTATATAAAGTGATATCACCATACTGTATACATAAAATCACACTGTGAAAATAATGGCATCTGACTGTGAACGTGTAATCTCACCCGACTGCATGGACAGAACGGGGTGGACGCTGCGGTCTTGATGCGCGACTCTCTCCAGCAGAGGGCGATTTAACGGTGAGTCTGGTTTGGAGAGGCAAGGAGCACTGCCACACATGACACAGGAGCCGTTGACCTCACACACATGTGGAGGTGAGAAAAACACTCTCTGAACCTGATAAAGGAATCAAACTCCCTTTAGATACGCTTCAAAATCAACCAAAAATGTGCTCCTGGAATACTGATACTTTCAAACCAACAAACGTCACACAAACGCACCTTGCCGTTGAGACTGTGGACAGTGTTCGGGTGGACAAGACGTCGTCTTCTGCAGGTCAGCAGCGGGCGTGTTCGTGCAGACGTACAGCTGCTGTCCAGGCTCGACGGGCAAGCGTCAGACACTTCTGCCACACTACTGAAATAAGAAAAAAATCAAAACAACGTACAAATCCGTTTTTCCGAGCTAATGGATAATATGATTCCATGGCGATACAAGACCCTGTCTGAGTTCATTTTGCAATAATGGCCGCTTATGCTTATGGAGATTTGGTTTGGTGCTCACACTGCACATAGTGTGGCTCATTAAATATAACTACAAAAAATAAAATAACAATAACTAATAATAGCATTATTGCGCTTTATTTGGTTAGGTTATTTTTAAAATTAAATAAAATAATAAAAAAGTGTAATAATACTATTATATTTAAAAAAAAAATGAAATAAAAATACATTTTATAGTACACTTGAAAACACAATGCTAATACACTACCCGTCAAAAGTTTTTGAACAGTAGGATTCTTAATGTTTTAAAGAAGTCTCTTCTGCTCACCAAGCCTGCATTTATTTTAAAGTACAGCAAAAATTTTGAAATATTTTTACTATTTAAAATAACTCTTTTTTTATATTTGAAAATATAATTGAAATTTTTTTTAATCATTACTCCAGTCACTTGATCCTTCAGAAATCATTCTAATATTCTTATTTGCTGCTCAAAAAACTTATTATTATATTGAAAACAGCGGAGTAGAATTTTTTTCGGTTTTCTTTGATGAACAGAAAGTTCAGAAGAATAGCATCTATCTAAAATAGAAATCTTTTGTAACATTATAAATGTCTTTATCATCACTTTTGATCAATTTAAAGCATCCTTGCTAAATAAAGGTATTAATTTCTATACCCCACCCCTCGAAAAAAAAAAAATTATACTGACTCCAAGCTTTTGAATGTTATAGTCTATAATGTTACAAAAGATTTTTATTTCAAATAAATGCTGATCTTAGAAACTTTCTATTCATCAAAGAATTCTGAAAAAAATGTACTCAACTGTTTTAAATATTGATAATAATAATAATAATAATAAAAATGTTTCTTGAAAAGCAAATCAGCATATTAGAATGATTTCTGAAGGATCATGTGACACTGAAGACTGGAGTAATGATACTGAAAATGTAGCTTTGAAATCACAGGGATAAATTAAATTTTAAAATACATTAAAATAGAAAACAGCTATTTCAAATAGTAAAAATATTTTAAAATGTCACTGTTGTACTTCGGATCAAATAAATGCAGGCTTGGTGAGCAGAAGAGACTACTTTAAAAAAAACATTAAACATCTTGAATGGTAGTATATATACATTTTCATTTTTTTTTTTTTTTTTTACTTCATTTATTTGAATTTTCAACATTTTCAAACCTAAAATCAGCCAGCTTTTATTATAATACGTTAGTAAATTGTAAATTGTAACTACTTACACCAATAATAAGTTGGGCAATTATTTACGCCGACACAATATTAAATTTGTCCAAACCTAATGGAGATGTCGTTCTCAGATGTGTCCGCCAAACGAGACTGGGATTCGGTGAAATTCTGGGATGTTGCTGAGGTCGAAACGTTGTCATCAGTCTCCGTCATATTTACGCTTCTTTGACAGGAAGGGGCGGAGTCTCCCAGCTCCACAGGACCCTGCAGAGAGCACGCAAAAAAAAACCCATTTCAAACATTCCTGAATCTGGATGCTGTTTTTCTCACACAGCACAAACACAGTAGATATCAAGCGTCTGCTAACCTTGCTGGCGCGGAGCTGGTGGTAGATGTCGACCTGCTGTCGGATGCGGTACTCCAGGTCTGATATCTGAGCCTGCAGCCATGTCCAGTGACTGATGATTGTGGCTCTTTCCCTGGCAAACCGCCCTTCTGCTCTCCTCCATCTGAGAAAGAAAAGTGAACAATCTGGTTAAACACGTTTTAAACAAGTTCAGTTGTTTAGCTAACTAGGAGAGTCATTAGAGGGTTAGCTCTGTCGAGTTAAAACTGGCTGTGACGACAGTTTAAAACAAACAGGAAACCCTTAGGATTGTTCTCTCTAACTTTTCCAGCCCTGATGGTCGAGATTACAGAAGAAAACAGTCGTTTTGTTTGTAATAACGATGTTTAACACATAGAGGGCACTGTTAAACACATTCCGTACAGAAACCCAACTTGACTTGTCACATACAGACTCCAAAATATGAATCATCTCTTTTTTTTTTTTTTTTTTTTTTTTTTTTAAATACAGTCAGTAGTTTTTCTTCACAGTCCCACAAAATGACACTTGTCAGCATAAATTCAAACAACTTCCTTTGCAATCTAGAGTTGACAGGAAAGGGAAATATATCTAGGGGTGGGATACGAATATGAAAAATTTTATTTCATAACAACAGTCTGACACTATATTTGTTTTCGCTGGAAATAAGGTTGCTACAATGCCAAAATCTTAGATGACATTCAAATTTCACAATTACACATTCCACGTAATACTAGCCTAACATAAGCTTTAAAAAACGGCCAAAAATAAAATAAGAAAAAAACTAAATTACAAGCAACAGAACATACATAAATGCTACAGAAACTGAATATAGTATTTTTATTAAAACTACAAGTTATTCAGCAATATCTTTTAACATTAGTGACACAGCAGGTAGCCTATATTAGGCTGCAGTCATTTTAACATTATTTTGAGAGTTTTTCATGGTTTAAGCGCAACAAATCACAAAAAAGAACTCAATTCAATCCTTACACTGTGTGAAAGCCTGTCTGTCAGAACCAAACTGAGTTCTCTTTCAAATTTCCTAAAGGTAATAAAAAACAAACCTTCCAAAGTTTACACTGGTTTATTGTATCTACAAGAATATTTGGTTTTAAGGTTTTAAGAGGGCTGAAACTGGTTGTTCATACTGGTCTCTCAGGGTTTCATAATAAACATACTCCTGTAGTGTGAGCGGTACACCCTACACAAAAGCACACCACCATCTCATGGCAAAGTCCCTCTCAGCACATTCCCACAGCGTCGTGCCTCAGAGAGCACGCCCTCACATTTGTCCACGTGGAAACCGGCAACTCGCTGTGACAAGATAAATGGGGGGGAAATTGACATGTGCACCACTGAGCCCTATGAACCACCATTACACATAGGATATTCAATATGATTACACTGCTCACTGGAATGCTCTCTTCTGACTGGTCAATCTGAGGTTTTATTTAGTTGAACTTGAAGTACAAAAATAACAAAGTAAATCATTTAAATTGAATAAATCTATGTAGACAAATAAAAATGACAGCTTTAAAGTGAAAACAGAAAAATAATCATCTAATTCAAAATATTAACAATCTACAATAATACATCAAGGATATTAAAATATATCCGTATAATGACCGTATAACAGATCTTGTTACTCCTAGTCTCTTCTTTCATGCTGTTGTCTCTTTCTTCATACAAAATGCATTTATTTTAACTCAAATCAGCATCTATTTAGTTAATTATTCAACAAATGATAATGATAATGGTTGATTAACTGTATATTACCACTTCCATGTAGTACAATTTCAAGAGCCAGGCCTACAGAGTCCTGCTCCAAATAAAGTGACCGAATTATTCACGTTAGTTTACTGCAGCAAATTTTAGCTTCATTCACGCTAGACTTTAAGCATGCAAAATTTACAAGAACATTGTAAAGGTTGTGATATGACACCACGCTCTGCAGCGTCTTTTTAAAAACATAAATAAAACACATAAATAGAGGCCGACTGATATATCGGTTTACCGATAATTTTCCCGATATTTAAGCATTTTGCCATAATCGGATATCGAATTTGTAATATCGGATTCGCCGATAAATGCTGCCATCTTGTGGGTGTTTTGAGAATTGCGTGCAGGATCGCCATTGCAGCGCATACGTCTGAGACGAGACAACAACAAAAGCGTGCACAGGTAAAGTACATTTACTTGCTTTGCTGTAGTTAGTAAACTTTTTTTTAACATAACCTGATATGTAGGCTAGTTTATGCAGCTTGGCTCCAAGAAATAGCGACAAACTCATATAGGCTAAGAAAATCCGTCAAGTCCTGTCCCAATAGAGACGTAACTTTGCATGAATTAAATAATACAGCCATGAATGAGCACATGTTGGAAATAAAAGCACTGAATTTAATTCTCTCTCTGTTGTCTATATGCTCATCATTAGTCTCATGAAGCCGCTGTCATATTGCTGTTCACTCACCAGGTTGATGCTCAGGAAATGCTCCAGCACGGCCACCGCACAACTTTTAACAAGATTCACTTGTTTAAAACACCCTAAATTATATTAGCATTTACTATATATCCATTATTTTTGCTAATAAACATCTAAATAAATACAGCTCTATGGAAATTAATTATTTATTATCTCCACCAGCAATCGCAGTTTGAGTATAGTTGTGTAAATGCATAAATAAATAGCACTTTGTCAGCAGGCATTTCATAATCTAGAATTACAAAAACATTATTAATAATTCTGATATAACATTCCAGTTGAGAAAAGGCAATAAAATACAACATTTTGTTTGTTATATTCCAATATTCCAGAGAATATTATTCAGTTAATTAACATTATCCAGCGAATTATTCTTCACTCTTTAACCTATTAAACTGCTTATAATCCTACTAAAACTGTAGTTTAAAATGAAGTATTACATTTCTGCAAAGTTGGTATGACTCCCCTGTACTTTATTTATTTTCTCCATTTGAAAACATTAGACATTCTACATTTATTTAGCTTATTGTTAATATTAGTGTTGCTGCTGATGCTTTTCTTAAAATATTTTTATTGTTGTTTTGTTTTGTATGCAAGGAGGGAGTGATTGTTATAAATAAAATGGTTTGTTCAGTTCAGTGGTGTTGTAATTATTGTGTCAAAAACAGAAGTACAACAGTAACTAAATATCGGTTCTGCATATCGGTTATTGGGCACGTAAACATGCAAATAACTGGTATCGGTTATTAAAAAAATCAGTATCGGTTGATCACTACACGTAAATAATAATAAATCCAAAATATACACATATACAATATATGCTACATATGAATGGAAGTCCATGAAATGCAAAGTGTAGTGTGACCATCGACAGACATCGACATTTACATTTCTGGATGAACTATCCCTTTAATTGCTGTCATTCGTCCATCTACTCTTCCATACGTGTGCGTTTGGACAACGGGGAGATTGACAACAAAGGAGTCGTCCTCCCTCACTGTGCCTGCTGTGAAGTGAATCATCTCGTAATTGTGTTTCATAAATCACATTGGGTTGATGGAGGGAGTACAAAGAGAGAGTCGTTTAGCATAAATGTTCTGCTGCCTTTGTTCTTGGGTTTCAGACTGTGAGACGGAGGGGCTGGATGAACCGAAAACACAGATAAATACCAGCCGACTGACACGCTGGCTTAGCAAACTGTTTTATATGGAGCCCTGCCTGTTAGTTTTTACTCATATAGATCAAGGGTTACACTGTATTTTAGGTTAAAGAGAAAATGAAAGCAATTATAATAGGGAGGAATGAACTTCTACGATATGATAAGTGTGTGTTGTAAGTGATCTTGCTGCCTACTGCCTGCATAAGCAGTTGCCTTTCAAGGCGGCATGCTAACTGAAATAAAACCTGAATAAATGACAGACTGTGTATGGGAGACTTGACTCGCAAGTGATTCCAATATTAGCACTAGCAAATAACTAGATTCTGGAACAGAGCTGCAAGTAGGGCTGCACAATTAATCAAATTATAACCGAAATTGTGCACCACGGTGTTCATTTGCACATGAGCAGCTCATTATCCACTGGCGTTTGCAGCGTTTCAGAGCGGCTCAGCTCACAGTAAATGCTCTACACAAACTCTGCATCTGCTCTGATTTTGGGTCGCTTTAACGCACATTTGGACCAACTATTTTCCCAATTTTCATCAAAATTAAAGTTTCATGGTTTAATGTTTGAAATAAAAAATTAAGGCATAAATATTTTTAATTGTAATAGTTAATATAAATAAATATATTTTTAAATTTCAGTTAAATATTACAAAAGTAATCATTCTTATTTTGCTTTTATTTAGTCATTTTTATATTTAATAGTAATAATAATCAGTATTATTAGGTTATTTTATTGAATTTTAATTGTAATATTTTTTATTACTTTACAATAAATTTTAAATCACAATTTTTAATCAGAAAAATCACTTTTTTGATGTTCTTTGTATTTTTCTGTAAGTGTATGTTCGTAGCGCAAGGTGGAAATATATGAATCAGAAAGAATGCACGCAAATTGAATGCATATTTTCTATGGGGGTCGAAAGCACAGCTGTAATTCTTGAGTCATTACGTGAAAGCGCAACGAGAGCAAGAATGGAACAGATGGATGGAGAGAAAGAGAGAGGGGATAAATGGAGAAGTATGTGAGGTGGTTAGGCTTGGCAGAGAAATGCAGAGGAATTATGGGGGAAAGATGGTGAAAAGGGGTGGAGGAATGCAAGGCGAAAAGAAAGAGAACGTCTGAGAAACTGAGAGAGGAAAAGGTTACGTAACATGAGTGGGCTCGGCTCAGACAGTGAGAATGGGAGGAGGAAGAACATAAGAGGACAATGGTGAAGAAAGATTCCAGAATGAAAGAAGAGAGATAGACGTGACAGAGGAGACAAGGGAACAGAAAAAAAAAAAAAGACTTAAAAAAAAAAAAAAAACATCTAGTGGCACAAATACCCAAATACATCAGCTTCTGTCAAAGGCCAACGGCAGATTTGGGGATATTATGAATGAGTGAATTAGTTTTATACATGTAAACACAATACCAATGAGAAATATGGCTCATACCAATGAGAAATATCGCTCATAATTCTCAAACACAAATAAATACACTGATACTTGTCTTTATCAGATCAAAAAGGCACTTCCTGCTTAGCCTGTCAATTTCTCACATACATGTGTGAATCTCGTGTCAAGAATATGTTGGAGTAACTTTTCTCAACAGTTTAAACTCTCTTTATCATAAATATGATGTATACATTACAGTATTTCTGGTAGAAAATGTAATTCCAAACCTGTATGGCATTCTTTCTTCTGTGGAACATGGAAAAAAATATATTTTGAAGAATGCTGGCAACCAAACAGCTTTGGTGACCACTGACTTCCATTGTATGGAAAAAAAACACTGACACATTTCTCATAATATCATCTTATGTTTCCCAGAAGAAAGAAAGTCATAAAGGTTTAGTTACGTGTGGGTGACTAAATGATGAGAGAACTTTCATTTTTGCGTGAATTACCCGTTTATATCTTAATGACGCTTAAAGTCTTATTGTGCTTTACACAAAATATAATTTCTTTCTTTTTGATTTTGAACTGAATTGTGACCCTGGATATGTTTTTTTTTTTTTTTTAGATTTACCCGCACTATTATATTCACCAGCCAATAACCGTTCCACAATCTAGCAATATACTCTTAAAAGGAAAATAAACAACTTTTGTTTTCAATTTTTGGCGACTTTTTGCGCAAAGACCATTAAAACCCCCATCTCTGTAAAGCACTCCAGCAGTCACTCCAGCTCTCGGTGGATTAAAGTGGTCTTTAATTGCACTAAAAGTAAATCTTCCATTTGAATAGCAGCTGTGTTCCATTAAAAGCTTCCAATAATGAGTGTGGGTGTTTGGGATCAATGTCCTGGGATGCACAAAGTTTAAATTCATCTTGATTTAACTGCAGTCAGAGGTCAACAAGCAGCAGTTCCTCATGCTCTAATTTCCCAACCATCACAGCGTGATGTCATAAACATGTGCAGAGAAAGATTAGTCAGAGAGCGCTGCAAAGGACGAAACGGGGCTGAAGAATCGTTTATTTAGAGCAGGATCATCATCAGCATTCAGAACGGATTCAAGCATGTCATAGTGGCATTTAGAGAAACTGGAGCATGTTTCAGTGAGCTCAAACTTGACATCCAAAATCTACATTCACGGATGCCTGATCATTTAGGTCAAAGGTGCAAGGCCAAGTCGGCAAGCGGCTAAATGGCTCCTTTTAAAACAGCTTTCATTAATAAATCAACCTAAAATCTTTCCAGAAAATACGATAAAAAATAAATCTAAACGCTCATTGGGCTAAACGCCAAAGCAACTGGATTTTAGCACCTGAATATTTGAATATAAAATGCACGGTTTACCAAAACAAGGGGTCTGAAATGCATGTGCTTCTTTCAGGCAGAGCTCACAATGCTTATTCTCCGCTCTGTATACGCACCAAAAAAAAAAAAAAAACAGGAAGTAGGAACAAAAATTTCACATAAACGTGAAACTGCTTAAAAAAAAAAACCCTGTTTTTTATCCATCACCCGTGGTTTACTTTGATTTTAATATTAACCAAAACATCAGGGTTCTTGGTTTCACCCTCTCTATTTTCACCTACAATGAATCAGACTCTCCCTCGGGGGCCAAACAGGAAATTTAACCTCGCTGAAGTTTTCAAATAAGACAACAGCCGAGGAGGACAGCTGAAAATGACTTTAGACTAGACTGCGTTATGACAACAAGATCCATGAACAAGGTCGGACTGGAAATTAACAGTGACTCTCTACAAGGTTCAGGGCATGAACACACAGGCCTACAGTCACAAACATGCCCCACAATCCCTTGGGGCTCCTGTGAACAGCCCACATAACATGCCTGCTTCACCATGGTAATGCTGTGCATTGGGTTAATGGGACTAAATCAAAAAGTGCGTCTCAGTTCACATCAATTCACATTCATTTGCAGTGTGTGCTGAGTAGTGTACTCGCATTGAAATTTCCAAATAGAAAAAATGTACTTCAAATATCTGCACTTTGTTAACCAAAAACACTTTGTGCACTCAACTGTTGCGGCTTTCTTTACCTAACAGAAAGGGAGGGGATATCAGATTCTGATGCTAGATGACAAAATAGCCTTCTAAAATTCACACACTGTACGTTGTATACACTCTCAAAAAGGTTCCAAAAGGGGGTTTTCGCACAGATGCCATAGAATTACCATTTAGGGATCCCCAAAAAATCTTGCAGTGAGCAGTTCTTAAAAGAACCATTTTTTCTTAGCGTGAAGAACATTTTAATAAAGAACCTTCTTTCACCATAAGAACCTTTTGTGGAATGGAAAGATTCCATGGATGTTAAAGGATCTTCATGGAACCACAGATGCCATTAAAGAAACTTTATTTTTAAGAGTGTAGTGTATAGTACGTCAAGGGACATGACTAAAGGCTCCGCTCCAAAGGCAATCCCAGAAAGAAAGATAACGTGGGCTCAGTGAAAAATCCAAGATGATGTACAATGGAGGAAGAACCTACATTACAAATCCAATTTATTACTGACCTAAAACAATTAATAAAATGGTTCATTCTAAATAAAAAATCTAGCATTTTACCTACAATATTTGCATTTAATATGTATTTATGACCCCATTAGCAACATATTAACACCAAACACTACCAAAATCAATTGTCAACAGTCTCCCACGCAATTCATATGAAACTATTTATTTTAAGCCTAAACTGTTTCAAATCAGTTACTTATGAGGTTCCATTTGAGCTGTAGGGGAGTTTTTTGCACTCTCCTATAAAGCACTACACATGCATCTTGTGTGTGACAGAGTGTTCTAAAAATGCTGTGCTCAATTAAAAAAAAAAGAAACTTTTAAAAAACATTTTGCACATGACACAGCCTTCTAAAAACACAGCGCACAATTTAAAAGTAGTTCAACATTCCGTAAGTAGTTCAAAATTAATTCAATATTCTGTATTGTCACACACATCCGAGTGTAACAGATTATCATGAAATAAAATATGTAGGGTGGGACTCGGATATTGATTGGATTTTGAGGTGTGGTCGCAAAAGTTAAGGCAGATAAATATTAGCTTGTTGGACAGGGTTTGAGGGGACTAAATGATTCGAAAAAGCCTACATACATCACCAGAGAGAAGTCTAGCATTTTTACTGGAAGACCAGTGCACATTTTGATTAAACAACTGTTCACAACAACATCTATAACATGCACTTCATTTTCATGCCTTTAAACTAGGGCTGCACGATAAATCGCATGCAATTGTCATGTGCATCTTGTCAAGTCAAGTCATGTGCATGACTTATCGCAGCTTTTGCCTAATCGTGAGTGTGATATCATTGCGATATATTGTGTAGCCCAGGGGCGGTGCAACACACCGCACCACACCATAAATGAGTGGCATATTCTTGACATTATAAGTTGTCTTTTCTGGTGTATATGGCAAATAGTAAATAATTTTAAAGAATTTGTACAAGGGACAGTTTAATATCACTATCAGTCCATATGACACAATGCTCTGGTATCGTCTAGAAGACTTGAATAGTGCAGAATGCGGACTGTTTTTATGGGCCTTTCTATTGGTCATATACAATATTTGTCCTTTTGCAGGAGCTTGACATCTATCATTTTAATGAATAGAGCTCCAGTTGTGGAAAAGAGTATACAAATTATTTTGATGATGAAAAATACAGTAAACAGTACTGTAAAATATATAATGTTACAATTTAAAACAGCTGTCTTCTGTGCCACTATATAGTAGAACAGAATTGATTCCTGTGATCAAAGCTGAATTTTCAGCATCATTACTCCAGTCTTCAGTGTCACATGATCCTTTAGAAATCTTTCTAATATGCTGATTGCTGCTCAAGAAACATTTCTGATTATTATGAATGTTGAAAACTGTTGTGCTGCTTCATATTTTTGTGGAAAATGTGATACCATTCAGTCTTGGGTAAGATTAAAAAATATAAATTAATATTTTTCTTCAACAATGTTGCATTAAATCAAAGATTACAAAAAGGGACTTTGATTAAATTGATTTAAGTGACAGCAAAGATATTTACACTTATTACAAAGTACTTATATTTCAAATAAATGCTGTTCTTTAACTGAGAACTATTATACCAATAATAAAACCATTATTAATAATTGTTCACAAATAATATCTGATAATTAAGCAGCAAATTAGGCAGCATCAGAATGATTTCTGAAGGGACACTGAAGACGGGAGTAATGATGCTGAAAATTCAGCTTTGATCACAGAAATAAATTACATTTTAAAACATCCTAAATAGAAAACCACTATTTTAAGTGTAATATTCGCCAGCAGCCATATCACCCTGTAGCCCAAGACCGGTTACCCACTGAAGCTAAGCAGGGTTGAGCCTGGTCAGTACCTGGATGGGAGACCTCCTGGGAAAAACTAGGTTGCTGCTGGAAGAGGTGTTAGTGAGGCCAGCAGGGGGTGCTCACCCTGTGTTCTGTGTGGGTCCTAACTCCCCAGTATAGTGATGGGGACACTATACTGTAAAAAGCACCGTCCTTCAGATGAGACGTTAAACCGAGGTCCTGACTCTCTGTGGTCATTAAAAATCCCAGCATGTCCTTCGAAAAAGAGTAGGGGTGTTACCCCGGCATCCTGGCCAAATTTGCCCATTGGCCTCTGATCATCATGGCCTCCTAATCATCCCCATACATTGATTGGCTTCATCAGTCTGTCTCCTCTCCACCAATAAGCTGGTGTGTGGTGGGCGTTCTGGTGCAATATGGCTGCCGTCGCATCATCCAGGTGGATGCTGCACACTGGTGGTGGTTGAGGAGATCCCCCCCTTGTATGTAAAGCGCTTTGAGTGCCTTGAAAAGCGCTATATAAATGTAATGAATTATTATTATTATTATTATTATATTTCATAATATTAGGCTATTGTTTTACTGTATTTTTGATCAAATAAATTCAATCTTTCAAATAAATAAATAAAAAGCCTTAATTATTTCAAACTTTTAACCACCAGTGTGTATATAAAATAGGCTAATGCATGTGAATTAATAAGCAAATTATATTTTTATTAGGCCTATAATATAAATCACTTTCCTATGCACAGCACTCGAAAGCAAAAGTCTTCAGATTTACAATGTTCTAGAGTAAGATTGAGAATGATTTTTATAGATTTTTAAACATTTTCTTAGACACGTGAAATCACGGAAGAAAGCAGATTTACATTAACTCTTATCTCATGTCTGCTGAAAACTGCATTATGTAGCCTACATTGTGACGATTCGAATAACGGCATTAAAATCTGAGAAATTTGAAAAGGCCAGTAGTAGTTTGCATTCCTGAAAATTAATGTCTGCCGTTTAACTAAACAGTTGGCAAATATTGCTGAATTGTCTCTTCATGTTCAGCTGCTTGCATCTTACCTCAGCTCACATTCAAGTCGCGCGCAGCTCAGCGTCTCTGAACGGTAAGTCCCGCCTTCTACACTTTGATTGGCTATTTCAAACATTGTGACATTGACGAGCGCTTTTGAGCCGCTGCACTGAGCCGGAGCACGCTAAATTAATTAGAATTTTTGAATGAAGTGGGCCGGGCGGTCAGGGCCATTCGATGGAAGGATATACGTACATTTACTACAATCCATTTTTTATATATATTACGCAAAGGGCCGGCCCACATTGTACAAACTCCTGGTGCTCCAGATGGCCAGTCCGCCACTGGTGCAGCCCTACTTTAAACGCAGACTCTTGTCACAAACAAATGTTTGACTTACAGTTTAATATGACGCTGTTCAACATCCGCCCTGGCCACCTCCTCCTCCTCGACGTCACTCTCTCCTCCCGAACTGCTCTCGGTGGCATCCGAGTCAAACTGAGCCTCTGTCGCTCGCAAATGCGTGGTGCCGCTGAGATGCAGTTGCTCCAATTCCGAAGCCACCCTACCGCCCTTCAAAAACCGACTCAGATTATGCGTGTGGGTGTCCACAGAAGCGCGAGAGCCTCTCCACGCCCCTTGATCCACCCTACGGCTAGATGATGGGGTCAGAGTGCGGTCCAGAAAACCAGAGAGTTGCTGTTTGAAATGCCGCTCCACCTGCTTGGCCTGCACCACCTGCAGCCGCTTGCGAAGACGCAGCAGGCGGCCTTCGATGTCCATTTGCCTATGTTGGCTCTGCTGAGCCCGATCCCGGAGCAGAGCCTCCAGGTTGGGAGTCGAAAGCGATGGGGCTGGGGAAGAGCTAAGGGACGAGGGACACTCGACGATACTGTTACTGTTTGCTTCAACAACGGAACTATCCGGTTCTGCTTTAACCTCCGTACTTTCAGACAAAGCCGTGAGCCCCATATGCGATGACACGTCTTGAATGCTTGGCGTCAAATTCTGTTGTGGCTTCACGTCGCCGTTCTGTCCACTGGTTGCGAAGGTCCCGACAGATTTGGAGGACACGGATAACAAGGCTTCCCCGTTGGTGGAAGGCTGGTTGCTGTCTCCATTCACTGTGGCCACGCTGCCTTTCTCAGCCACGGCGGCACTAGGTACGGCAACTTTCTTGGAGAGTCCGTTCACAGGCACCATGGTACTTCCAGCTCCGGCACCGTTGACAAGGCTCTTGAATTGACCTCCGGTCAGCTCAAGTGCGTGCCGCTTGCGCAGCAGGAAGTCGCTTCCAGCAGCAGCGCTCGGGAATATGGAGCCACTCAGCAGGCCGTGGCTCTTCAGCACTGACTGCTTGATGAGGACACCTTGCAGCTTCAGCGACTCCTTGACTTTGGTGGACGAGGGCAATGGTTTGACATCAGAGCACAAGTACGGTGCCAGCTTGCCCAGAGACGGGGCTTTAGACAGGGGTTCCTGCTCCTGACCCTTGACGTTCTGGTAATGGGCGAAGTTCTGTCCGTCGTCGGTGCTGACGTGACACTTGCCGTTGGCGTGGCTGCCGGCAGAGTCCGAGACCGAGTCGGAGATGAGGATGTTGCTGGCGTTGCTGTTGTTCTCGGTGCTGCCAGGGGACAGGGTGGATGAGGAAGAGGCGAGTTTGAAGCGGATGTGGCGGGCTTCGGCTGGGGCGTCGGTCAAAGCGGGCGCCATCGCAGCCATGCAGGGCCGAGGAATGGGCACGGCAGCCTGCACCTCCGAACCTTCACTCCAGCCCACCTACACAGCCTGGCTACAAAGGGAAAAAAATTATTTAGGAGACTGCAGTCTGCAAATATACAGAATATTCTGAAATTGAAGAGAAATAAGAGTTTTCAATAACCTTTCATAATAACCTGCTGGAGACACAAGCCATTAAAACAAGTTCTCTTAATTTCTAATACTTTCACCAGAAAATACTCAAAAGGAGTTTTAGGGCCCTATGACAGCCACGATGTGAAAAAACAAGGACGTAAACCTAAACATAATCTCTAGAACTGCTCTGAAAGTCACTTTATGAGCATTTTACTGTTTCTTTTGAGAAACACTATTGTCATATAATAAAAAAAAAACTTAAGGTCTTTACAACAACCCTTCAAAATAAAAGATTGGTTTAACTCGAAGAAACTGTGAAATATATTACTTAATGGAATGATAGCACTACTACTACCACTAATAAAATTATTATTAAAACATAATTTTTAAGGAATATTCATCATAAAATGATTTACCAGAATTTATTTACCAGAAGAATGTTAATACCCAACACAGTATTTCTGAAAAAAAGGAAATAAAATAAAAAGGCGGCAATATATTTTTTTAATTATTATATAATTAGTGATGCTTTTGATTAGTAAAATTTAATGAAACCATTAAAATGGAATCCAGAAAATTAATGGAAATCACAGAATTTGGTAAAAAATAAAACTGAATTTGAGAAAAAATTAAATCAAACATTTCATAGGGCCTCAAAAATATTTTTGTTAAACTTTTAATAAATTGCTGTTAAATTGAGTATGTTTCATGATTTCAATTAATTAGACATGCTTTTTGATTGATATTTTAATACAAACATTAAAACGGAGTCTAAATTAAAACCGAAAAAATGGAATCCAGAACAATTAAAACTGAAAAAAAAAATAAAAAAAATAGAGTTTGCAACCTATTGCACATGTGGAATCATCACATTTATGATTAAAACAATATTCAGTGGGTGGAGCTTGATTTTATCCATTTATACAAATGAATTGTGTGAGGATATTTTTACTATGAGCTTTCTTATCTTAAATGTTTTCTTACAAGACTAGAGTTTCAGAGAACCTCGTTTTGTGGCTAAAAATTTGCGAAATACGTCAAATACCTGAAACATAACCGCAATCTCTGTCTGATATTCCTTCTCCAAAATTCAAGCCAGCTGGCCTTCAACAAGACATTTTCCCCTAACCTATTCATTAAACTTTAATAATAACTGGCTGGTGAGACAAAATATTTAGTTCACTTACTGTCTAATAATGAAAATAACTATTGAACTTGTGTAATCAGCCTATTTATGACTGAAACAGGATATTCAATGGGTGGGGCTTTTTTATTCGTTTTTCCACATGAATTGTCTAAGGAGCGTTCTTATCTTAAAGGTTTTCTTACAACAGCCCATTTCGAGCTTCACATTTTTTGAGGCATTCATGAGTAAAATACCTGAAACACAACTGCAATCTCTGTCTGATAATCCTTCTCCAAAATTCAAGCCAGCAGGCCTCTAATAAGATTAGTTTTTGGCATAGCGAATATTGTTTTGGGAGGGAAACTCTTTGGAATAACATGCAATGTTGAATCATTCACAGCAAAACCAGGAACATACATTAAAAATATAAAGAGGTGAACTGTGATGCCATATTGACTTATATTTTAGTCTCAATACACTGAAATTAAAATAAACAGACCAGAAGATAACTAGTGATAACAGTGTGAGTAGACACAAACAGGAATCTGTGTTATCAGTATTAATTTTTTTGCCCTTATGCTCTTCACCTCAAAGTAAAAAGGGAATGAGAACTCATTGACCTCAACTGAGCAGAGACCATTACCATAGTCGTTAGCAGGGAAAGACCTACTCTATTCAAGCTTATGTAAGACCAAGCCTCACTGTCCCCTCCTCCTCAGCAGACCATCTGTGTCAACGGAATTAGGGATATGCCTTTAGGCCTCAACAGATAAGAGACTATCTCTTCAGGAGTACATGGGTCAAAGACGTAAAGATGTCCGCATCAAAAGAAATTTACAAAAATGATTTTATGTCCATAGAAAGCACATTAAATGTAATTAAAATATCTACTTTTAAGGTTTTAAATATGTTTTTGGAGAATAAAATGTCAAAATTTGGTTGAAATAATGTTACATTGTCATTCAGTGTGTAACACAATATTTATATAAAAAAACCAAACATGCTTATTTTGACTTGTACATATTAAAATATATAAAAGAATAAGGGAGCATATTAAATTTTATTGTGTTTTAAATGAGTAAAAAATTCTTACTGACAAATAGGCAAAACCTAGGATAGTGGCAAATTTTAAAAATGTAAAATTACAGCTAATTAGTATCTGTGGTGAAAGTAATTAGTCTTTTAATATGTCGCAAACTGATTTTTGTTGTAAATATGCCTGACAAGACTGTTACACTGAATGACATTTTAGTGAGTGTCTTCTGTAAATCAAGGAAAAATGTATGATATTTATTTTGTGCTCAGACAAACAAAAACAAAATTGAATTAAATAGAAAACTTTTTATTTTTGGGGGGGAAAAACAACAATTAAACCAGTATTACACTTATTGTTTTTATGCTTACACCATCTTTGACCCACATGTCGATGGCTCGACTCATGAATTACCGTGTTACAAATACCATACCTCAATTCCAACAAAAACAGCTGTAGATTATTTAACTACTAACGAAACATGTCAGTGTGGCTTCATAATTATTTTAATAGCCATTGCATTATCAAAGGAAGCATATTGATAAACTGACAGAAGAGGGTGAAGGATGATATTTCATTTTCCTGATGATTTTACTTGCCTTGAAAAGTACAAGGTTGTTTAAGCTAGCTTTTATCTGTCACAATACTACCCATTGTTTACTAACGGCTGCAAATTCACACAAAAGCAGTTATTTTAATCTATGTTGTCTTTGTCTCTGTTTTGTGAAACGCCTTGAGCACCTGCTGAAAACACATTATAAAGTAAGCCTATATATTATAAATAAAGATATAATTATTAGTAACTCGATTAACCGCATGACACGAAACGGGCTGGTCATGTGATGTCAACATGGTGGTGCCCATGAGGGGGCGACCCGCTCCATGTAAAAAAACAACTGTTTTTTCTAGAACACCAATGTTTAAATTTCACAAAGCAAAGTTGGGTTATTATAATTAGCAACCAGTTAATATAATCATTAAAACAAAACGCCGTGCCTGTTCTCTGTGAGCTATCGAGGTTGAAGATCCTAACTAGGTTAATATGTCAAAGTAGTAAACATGACAAATCCGGTTAAGGTTTCACAAAGAAAGAGCGAAGGAAGCGTAAAGAACCCACGTTTCTGTGTTGGCGCTAAAAAACAATAAAACCAAATAATCGCGCGTTTTCTACGCATGACTGCGATAACAAACTCCCCCAGTACACATAATACAGGAAATACCAGTATAATACACGCTGCAGATCAATAATAGGTAATAGGTTAACGTTAAGTTCATTTATAAAATCTCACACCGTTTATAAAATCTCACACACGAATGACTAGCTAGTTGTACTACAACAATAACACACAAGTGCAATTTTCCGCTTTAACAGGCATATGCTGAACAGACCACATGAAGCTTCACACCACTTCCGTGCATAAATGAAGAGCTTTTCAGCTCAGACTCGAAGACTAGACGTAGAAGCTCATAAAATAAACTGTACGACGTTTTTAATGCATTGCTAAATGTCTCTTGAGCGTCCCACAGTAAACAGATGTTGTTTAGTATGCTCTCAAAAGGCCTTGCTTACGTTATGCAAGTCATTTTAACCACCAATTTGAACGAGAACCGGCTTCAAACTGAGAAGTTAGTTGACTAAATGAGGCTGCGAGTTGTATCATCAAAAACGAGGAAGATATGTAGGTCCGTTATAGTTAAAATGAAGAGAAAAAAATAAATAAATAGGCGCGCTTACGAGTTTATTGTATGAGAAAGTACTACATAGTAATCTGTTTTGAAGCGATCGTACAAGCCTTCAAACCAGCATAAATAAAATTACACAATACATTATTGTAAATACAACAGTTCATGGTAAAGTGAGTTAAACGGGAGGCTCAGATAGGTTTGCAGGATTAGGTTTATGTAACATAAGTGCTGCTGCTCGAGATCGTCCACTAACAAAGAAAAAGGAGGAACCTACCACGTGACGGGCGCGCGATCCGAGGGAATTTCGGCAACTATTCCACCGACCTTTGGCTTCAATAGCACAATAATGTCACCAAAGCACGAAATAAGCCGTTTGGTCAAGCAACCGCGCCGCCTTCGCCATCTCCGTGTCCGCTTCGTGAAAAACAACCCGGTTTCAGGAACCCTTTTCGTTATCGGCTCCGGAATCACGAAATGGGCGATACTAGACAACACCTTGCTGCTGCTGTCCCCTTCAGTGGATTATGGATAGCAAATGTATATTTTTTTCTGTATATTATGAGTCGATGTTTTGCTCAGATACGAGTTCTTTTCATATACGCCTTTATTTACAGATTGGAGGTGGCGTAGACCACCGGTTTCGAGGTCATTTTCTCATCGTTGCAGGGAGAAACGCACGAAAGATGGCGCCTCGTTCGTCTCCCTTGGATTTGAGCCTGACAAATACAGATGCAGAGCGTGTAGCGAGAAGCCTGTAGGCGGGAGACATTCTCACGGCCGCCGCTAGAGTGACCGCAGCGCAGCAGTTCGCCGCTAGAGGGGGACCGTGAACGCACTGAAACGTAGGCTACTTAGGAAAAACATGCGCCAATCTTCCGCCAAGCTCAAGCGTGGTACTACCAGAAGAAAAATATTCGAATAAACATTTTAATTTACAAATAAGTTAATGATTTAAATATTATTTTCGTTATTCTTTCTCGTTTTCTATAAATAATTACAACTTTAATTATGCTCATTATTCTAGGTTAATGTCAAATTTTCTATTAAAAAACTAACAACAGTCTTCGAGTAGGCATACTGTCTGCTCTTGACAGAGCTGCATAACCATGTTGTCACTCAGTGGCGGTTTTTCCTGTATTATATTATACACTACCAGTCAGACGTTTTTGGACAGTAAGATTTTTAAGGTTTTTTTTTTTTTTTTTTTAAAGAAATCTCTTCTGATCACCAAGCCTGCATTTATTTGATCCAAAGTACAAAAAAAGTAACATTTTGAAATATTTTTACTATTTAAAATAACTGTTTTCTATTTGAATATATTTTGTCATTTATTCCTGATTTCAAAGCTGAATTTTTAGCATCATATCTCCGTCACATGATCCTTCAGAAATCATTCTAATATTCTGATTTGCTGCTCAAAAACATTTATTATTGTTAAAGTTGAAAACAGCTGAGTAGAATTTTCTTCAGGTTTCCTTGATGAATAGAAATTTCAGAAGAACAGCATTTATCTGAAATAGGAATCTTTTGTAACAAATGTCTTTATCATCACTTTTGATCAATTTAAAGCGTCCTAGCTTAATAAAGGTATTAATTTCTATAATTATAATTATAAAAAAAAATTATACTGACTCCAAGCTTATGAGTGGTATAATGTTACAAAAGCTTTTTATTTCAGATAAATGCTGATCTTTGGATCTTTCTGTTCATCAAAGTATCCTGAAAAAATGTTTTAAATATTGCTAATAATAATAATAATAAAAAAAAAGTTTCTTGAACAGCAAATCAGCATATTAGAATAATTTCTGAAGGATCATGTGACACTGAAAACTGGAGTAATGATGCTGAAAATTTAGCTTTGATCACAGGAATAAATCACATTTTAAAATAAATTCAAATAGAAAACAGTTATTTTAATTAGTAAACATATTTCAAAATTTTACAGTTTTTGCTGTACTTTGGATCAAATAAATGCAGGCTTGATGAGCAAGAAGAGACTTCCTTAAAAACATTAAATATCTATCTATTTGTCTATCTATCTAAGCAAAAACATAAACAAAATACATAATAATAACAATAATAATAATAAAAAACAACAACAACAAAAGATAGTAATAAAATTAAACTTCTTTATATATCTATATATATATGTGTGTGTGTGTGTGTGTGTGTGTGTGTGTGTGTGTGTGTTATCTCAGATGTTGATCATTTTCCTTTTTTTTGTAGTTTGTTTGTTGTACTGGTTCTTGTAAAACTGCGCCATCTAGTGTTTGATTGGAGTCTTTTCTTTATGTCTTTATATATCCAAGTGCTGCTCACTGCAGAGCCAAATGACCTCCAGCTCCCTGTCTCTGGAGGTAATGGGTGGAGTTTGACCTACTGCAGCTCCACCTCTGTGGAACTAATGGGTGGAGTTATGTTTAGCGATAGGGTAAGGGTAGGGTTAGGGTGTGGTTGGGGTGTCTACCTCCACCCATTACATCCAGCGAGGGGGAGCTAGAGCTCCACCTTCTCCCATTTGGCTCTGCAGCGAGCACCCTCTCAATATATTTGATGAAATCAAAAATAAAGAGATAGTTAATAAATGAAAATATTGTCATATATTCACCATCCTGTTAACAATAAAATGTAAGACTGAAAAGGATATGGAAATTATAATGGAAAATGCAGATTTTGCACACACACACACACACTCTCTGTCTCTCTCTCTCTCTCTCTTAAATAGATAGGAATTAAAAAACATTAAAACATTAGTTTAAAATGTACCCCTTGTTCACTCTAATAAATGAATATTTACAGCAGACATGCTGGATCTTGATTTGTGTTATTCTGAAACAGAAACATTGCAGATATCTTGTAATATTGTTACTAAATCATACCAGGAAATAGGGCTGCATGATTATGACAAAAATCATAATTGTCGATTATTCCCTTGAAATTGTAATTGCGATTATTAATTACGATCATCACAATTTACATTGAATGATGTTTATATCATTGTTTGAAGCAACCGCATGCAATATTTTTAGCTGAAAACACGATAACTGAAAAACTTCTATAGTATTAAGCCTCAAATGTGAACTATACGTTGGATTGGTTTCTTCTTTAAATAAAAAAGTAAAAATATGCATGGTGTTATAATGCTATACTAAAACTACAATTAAAACAGTGCAAAAATCCTTAAGATAACTTGTAGAAAGAAAAGAACGCATCTTAAGCACACAGAATAACATAAGTGGATTTTGAATGATTAATTGCTGCTTTGAACGATTACGTAATTGTGGCATCCGTAATTGTAATTGCGATTAGAAATTCGATTAATTGTGCAGCCCTACAAGGAAACAACATGAAAATATATGGAGTATGTACAGTTCAAGAAGGTACATTCCATTCTATTCTAATTTTTCCCAGGTCACCTTTACTATATGATTCCTGCCCGCTCTGACACTTTCTGCAGCCTGTTTCTCCTCCCTCTCTTCCTCCTCCTTCCCACACAGACTGGGAAGTAATCCTATATATATTCCTTGTTCACCCTGTACTTCCTTAAAGGCTCTTCTCAGCTCACTGACATTGTGTCACACAAACAAAGAAAAATGCCTGAAGAAGTTCCTGCTCAGTGCAAAGCTCCCAAAGATGAGCTGGACAAATGGTGAGTCATATTTCAGTAAGGATATCCATTAATGCAACACTGAATTTTGAAAAAAACCCTGCTTTTTAAAAAACTGTTACATGCTTTATAGCTCAGCATGAATTTGTTCTTATTCGTGCACCGATATCATGACACCTCTATGTATTTGAGTTATCTGTAGTGGTTTGTGAATGAAAATATTTGAAAGACTAGTTAAAGCGTGTGTTGGAGACAGGATTGAGGATTGGTGTTGGATTCAGGATTGGTGCTGGGGGGAGCAGGTTTTGAAAGTGATGATGCAGGTGGAAAATTACCCATGTTAGCCATCATGTTGCTAAGTTAAAGCATGAACACATGTTCCACTTTGTGCTTGCATTTGATGTCAACAGAGCTTTGGAAATACATCTTACAATAGTTTCCGTCATTTTCCAGCATCGTATGCTTTCACGCACAAATGATTAACCTCCGTCTATAAATGTTAACAAAGCAAAGTGCTCTCTTTCTAGGTCAAAAGGTCAGAGGTCAATGCACTCACACAATGACACAATTTTGTGAACTTTACAGTGAGCTGAACAAGTTGTACCATTCACAAGAGAAGCGCTATCTACTTTATGACTATCTCTTAAATGATTTAGTCAAGAGCACTCATTGTAAACTGAGGTTATCATTTGCAGTGCATGACCTCTGGGTTGGTCGCTTGCACATTAAACCTAGCATTTGTCAGAAATGAGTGTTGCATTATGTATTAAATTCATTAGATAATTATTCAGTGTACAACTGAGATCACAAAATAAAACTAAACAAAGGCTTGAGGGTTTGCAGTATGAATGTGCATGAATGCATACAAGTCAAAATATAATCATGAACATGTCTCATATTTGTATGCAACATTCAGAGCAACATGTCAAATTTAGCATGAACTTTAGTAATGTATATGTGTGCTGTAAATATAGCCTGGTTTCAAATAGGCTCACACATGGAATGGCGAGGGAGTGGAGGTGTGCTCACAGCTCACATTACGTCGCCTGTATCGCAGTGTCTGCGTTATTTATGAGGGTAATGGTCGCTGTCATGTGCCGATCTGGTCTAGACTTTGAAAGCACCTAGTGTGCATTATATATGATCTTTTTCATTAGATTTTAGCTCAGTGAGACTTCAAACTAGTGATCTGTGAAATCTGCAAATCTGCATAGAGTTGATGCATAACATGTCCATGACTTTTTCAAGAATATTTCACCCCAAAATTAATTTTTTTGAAAATTTAATCACCCTCAGGCTATCCAAGATGTAGGTGAGTTTGTTTCTTCATCAGAACAGATTTGGAGAAATTTAGCATTAGATCACTTGCTCACCAATGGATCCTCTGCAGTGAATGGGTGCCGTCAGAATGAGAGTCCAAACAGCTGATAAAAATATCACAATAATCCACATGTAATCTCCAGCCTAAAATTCAATTTCTCCATCCATAATATTGTTTTCTCCAGTGTAAAAGTCATCTTGTCTGAATCAGGAGAGAAAGCTGCACAGATCAAGCACTGTTTACAATCAAAAACAGTTCTAAAACAGTTTGATGTGAGAAGACAACAGGGGACTTTTTGACTGGAAGAAGTGTTATTATGGATTATTTGGCCAGAAGTGATAATTAAAAGTTAAAATGCCTTAATGATGGATGCATTTGTTTCTTGTAAACACAGCTTTTGGCTTCTCAGGATGTTAATTGCTGGAATGGAGTGGTGTGAATTACCTGTGGATTATTGTGATGGTTTTATCAGCTGCTTAGTCTCTCATTCTGACGGCACCCATTCACTGCAGAGGATCTATTGGTGTAAAGTAATGCTAAATTTATCCAAATCTGTTCCCATGATGAAACAAATTCATCTACTTTTTGGATGGCCTAGGGTGAGTAAATGTTCAAAAGTTTTTAATTTTTGAGTGAAATATTCCTTTTATGATGTAATATTTTAATATTTAAAAAAAAATTGTAAAACAAAATATACTTTCAAATAGCTTTAGTTTGCTTATAACATGTCACACTGCAAGACTTCCCAAAGTATTTAATGTCAGCTGCTCATATCTTTAAAAAGCATAACTCTGAAGACTCTTTGATGTGATGAAGTAACAACGCCCTTTGACTTCAAAGAATGTGTCCCCTTTGATCCTGACATGAGATCGGTCGTCCAAAAAAATTTCACAGCAGAATCATATTCTCATAGGTGCACGCTAGTAGTGCTAAACACACTGTATATTTGTCCAGTGTTCAGGGGAAGGGTGCAGAGGGCTGTAAGGAGCTGCTGGAAGCTTTTGAGGCCTGTGTGAAGGGGGCAACGGCAGCCTCATGAGGGGACATGGATTTACATGTAAGAATCAAATAATGTTATACCCAATTTATTCATAATTGTATTATGTTTTTTAATTGTGGCTTTTATTCTCATTTTACGGAGTGTTTCATTATATGATTGTGTGTACATTTATCTTCTGTCTGGATGAATGCATTGATTTGTTGATTCTGATTTTGTCTGATTGTTTTCTGCTATTTTTAACTTAGGTCCATCCTTTCTGGGTCCTCCAGTGTCCTTGCATTCCCTCACATTGCACTGGACTAAACCATTCTAAGGACAGTGAAAGGGGTGCAAGTGCTGGAAAGCAGTGGAATTGTTATTTTGATCCTGGGAAGTCCTGTTGGTGTCCCTCATGTTATCCATGTTATCTGTAACTGTGGAAGAAAGAAGACCCCAGTTTTATTATTATTTTTATTTTCCAGATTTCACATCGTAAAAAACCACACAATTTCATTTGTTTTTGAATAAATTACTATATGTTTCTTTATTTGTTCATTACTACACAGTCCGACAATAACCATGATAGGCAGCCTAAATAACTGTGATCACTAAATAACTGACACTAAATAGCTTCGTAATAATGGATTGCATGCAATGATTGATTGACCTTTACCTGCAGTGGTCTGCATACTTCATAACTGATGCCAAGCACATTGGCAGCGCTGCTCATGTGGTTTCCTGAAAGTAGGGCTGTAGACACAGCACCTGACTGTCAGCACCATCTATTGAAGAAATTCTGATGGTGTTGACAAAACCATTTTCATACTTTTCATCACATATTAATCATGCTGTTGTCAGGTTAGTTTTATAGTACTGCTAGCTATATGTAAGGTTAGAAAAAAAATGCAATTTGTATGAAGGGTGTTCATATATCTTGGTTGTGACAAAATATAAGCACAGTAAAATAATAATAATAATAATTATAATTATAATTATTAAATATTTTCATTTGTGAAAATCTGTTTATCTGTCATTTGTGATATAAGCACAATGACATAAAACAACAACAATGAACAATAAAAAAATCATAAAAAATAATAAAATAAAAATAATAAAATACATATAAAATGAAAAATAACAAATAATAAATAAAAAAGTAATAAAAACTCATCTGAGCCTGTGTGATCTTGTTGAACTCAAGTACTCATATTAAAACTTTGTTGAACTCATCAAGTATTAGACGTTTTATATAGTGTTTGATTTTTTTATTTGTATATAATAATAATGATGATAATAATAATAACTATTATTATTATTATTGTTAATAAATATTTTCAGGTTTTATGTTGGGGTTGATGTATCACAGTTGTGACAGAAAATATAAATACAATGGCATAAAAACATAAATAATAATAAAATAAAATAAACAATAAAGGAAAATAAAATAATAAAAAGTACTAAAAACTCATCTGAGCCTGTGTGACCTTGTTGAACTCAAGTTCTTGTCAAGTATTAAAGCTTTGTTGAACTCGTCAAGTGTTTTGATATTGTTATTTATTTATTTATTTATTTATTAATGTTGACCAAAAGATGGGAACGCTTATAAAAAAAAAACATTAAAATGTACTCTTTTTATTTTATTTTATTTTATTTTGCTTGCTTGCTTGATTGGAGTTCTACGTATTTAGTACTTGAATGCGTATCATTCAGTGCCAATATATTAAGTAGTATCATTCTACGATCTGATAGCATGACTGTACCGTGAGGGCCAGATCTGTGGCGCGAGGTGCAGTGGGGTAGTGTGCTGGGAGGGAGGGTTGATGATGATGAGGAGGAGGGTGTGGGACCCGGATGCTGATGCGAGGAACCAGAACGGAGAAAATAACGCTTTACAACGCAAATAAACGCAAAATATCAGCGATCAGCGCGCAACGTATTAATCACCACCAAAACCACAAACCCCTTCCCCAAAAGTGCGCGAGGACCGGCGAGAGAGGACACACGGCGGAGAGGAGCAGGATGAGGATGCTGCGGTTCGTGCGGCAGGATGGAGCTCAACATCAGCAGCAGAGATGAAACAGATCCGCTACAGTGATGCGAGAGGATGCGGAGCGACCTGGATCTCCTCACGCGATCGCACTGGTGTTTTGGGTTGTCTTGCTGAATGTGAAACCGGAATAGATTTACCTGTTTGTTTAACAGTCAATGGTAAGATTCTGGCTCCTTTACCTGTGATTTAGGCCTAGCACAAGTGTACTGGAGGCTCGTGCTCACTTATATTTGACAAACACTAGTTAGGAGGAGTTTCTAAACGGTGTTTTTCATCAGGAGGTGATGGTCATCTAGAAACAGGAGCTTACTAACAGGACCTGGCTTGACTGGGAATGAAAAGTCTGATCAGTTGAGAAGGGTGACTTTGACTGGCAAAGCTATGAATTAGGCTGCTTCTACGGACCTGACTGTATCTTTGCATTGCCATCAGCATCTTTCCCCTCATCTGAAAGAGTTAAATGGGCGCTTATGACAGATTTTAGGGAAACCAGAGCTCAGTATGGATATATTTCCGGGTTGTTGCAGACCCTTGGGAGACTATTTTAGAAAAACTCTACTCAAAAACGGTGGGCTGTGATAATATTGCATGCAGTAGCAAGTTTAACAGGAGCCAGGCCGCCACTATGTCTAAAGAACTGTCAGTGACCCAGGCAGCTCAGTATGTGGGGCCGTATCGACTGGAGAAGACTCTCGGGAAAGGCCAGACAGGTGAGGAGACGTTGTTTACATATTAGGTAATTTCTGCTCTTTTCAAAGCATTTGTCGTTGATGCACTTTCTTGTGCATGTCTGCGATGTCAATAGGTCTGGTGAAGCTCGGGATTCACTGCATCACTGGTCAAAAAGTAGCCATCAAAATAGTCAACAGAGAAAAGCTCTCAGAATCTGTGTTGATGAAGGTAAAGAAAGAAAAACATCTTTTTTTAATGCTGTAGTTTTGTAAAGTCTCACACAGTCACTAACAATAATTCAAATGAATGTTAAATATTTAAATGAAATTATAATATTCTACATGTTAAAAGTATGATGTGTCACCATGCTACAGCATATTTCAGAGTTATTTTAGTGTCACTGAGATACTATTGTAGTTTTATTTTTTTTTAGTTTTTTTATTTTCACTGTACATTTCATTATGTTAACATTACTTGAAAAATCTCACAAACTTATTGCCTCAAAAATCTGGGGGGCTCAATATGTTCAAGTTTAGAAGCCAATTTGAATATAATAAGTGACGTTAACTAGATTTTTCTGAGGCAGTAAGTTTGCAAGATTTTTTTCAAGTAAAGTTAACAGACTGAAATTTACCGTTTTTAATTTTAATAAATGTTTTAGTAATTAAGTCATTTGTCATTTTATTAGTTTTTGTCTTTATCATTTTCATACATTTTTATTTCAGTTCAAGTTATTTTTTGTTTTTCAAGCTAAAATAAATTAAAATGACACATGTTGATTAAAAATTGATAAGTGAAAAATGTTTTAAATATTTTATTTTATTTCAGTTAGCATTTATTTTATTATGTTATTTTACCTTTTAAGTATTTTTTTTCTTTTTTATGGTTTAAAAAAAATAAAAAAATAAAAAACAGTTATCATGGCACATTCATCAAAACAATTTGCTATTTATTAAGATAATAAATAGATAATAATAAATAAAGAGTGGTAAATGTGTTTTCTTTTTCTCATTCAACCAGGTGGAGCGAGAAATTGCCATTTTAAAACTGATTGAACATCCACACGTGTTGAAACTCCATGATGTTTATGAGAATAACAAATACCTGTGAGTTACCACACTTTTATATGCTTTCTTGTAGGCTTTTTTCAACACGTTGTTCCTTCTGATTGTCATTTGTCCATTCTCTAAGCATTTATTCCACTCTTTCTCTGGCTTCATTCATGCAGATATTTGGTACTGGAGCATGTTTCAGGAGGAGAGCTGTTTGACTATTTGGTGAAGAAGGGCAGATTGACGCCTAAAGAGGCACGAAAGTTCTTCAGACAGATCATATCTGCTTTGGACTTCTGTCATAGTCACTCCATATGGTAAGACACAAATACACACACATTAATATAAATAAGAACGAGGAAGGACATTTCTTTTTATTTTTACTCCTCAAGCTTATTTAGCTCATGGGAATACCTGAAATTATCACTTTTTTTGAGAAGCCTTATGATTTTCAGTTTGGTTGAAGGTGATTAAAATCAAAGTATGTGCAAAGTGGTTCCACACTGACCGTATCACAAATGATATTGATTAAATATACTTACACTCACATTGTAGCTCGTACTGTACTAAAAGGAAACATAAAACATAGCAATACAACATTTGCTGGTGGTTATTTTGAATAGGTGTTCAGTTGAATTTGAATATGGTGACACAAATTTGCATATGGCCTTTTGCCCCAAGCTTTTTATATTTACGTGATTTTGATCCAAAACCTTCGTTTTTATTTATTTATTTATTTTTGTTACAAACTATGTTGCGCCTTCAGTATTTCATAAATGTAAAATAGATTTTTCAAATATCATGGGTTATTATTGTTAACTAAAACTAAAACCATAAATAACATTTTTGTTACTTAAAATAAACTGACAAGTAATTATAAAAAACATAATCTTATTTTTGACTAAATAAACAAAAACTAACAAATAAAATATTTTAAAGACTAATACAATGTAACGAAAATTACAAAAAACATGCAATGAAATGAATATAAAATAGCTCAAATTAAACTGAAAACTGAAAATATAAAAACAAAATATAATTTGAAATGTTTCCAAAAGCAATAACGGAATGTAAAGGATGCTGAAAAAACGCTGCATAATAAAATTTGGGACTGGGAAAAAAAAAAAAAATCAAATTAAATTTTAGCAGTTATTAACCCTACTAGAGTTATCGATAATGGTTGGTTTTCAACATGATCAAGGAGTTTTTATTCACTCATATGTGGTGGTTCTAGCTCTAGTCTCTGAATTAGGAAGATACAGGTGTATGCCATTGTCAAAGACAAGGATAAGTCAAGTCACCTTTATTTATATAGCACTTTTAACAATACAGATTGCGTCAAAGCACTTAACAGTATCAAATTGGAGGATAGAGTGTCAGTAATGTATAATAATAAGGATAAGTGAAGTAGACACTGTATATCTTCCAAAGTATGTTTCCTGTGGAGGACTGTTGGTGAACAACGTGTTCAGAGCCGGTTGTCCTCTGTGCTCTTGTAGTCATAGAGACCTGAAGCCAGAAAACCTCCTGCTGGATGAGAGGAACAATATCAGGATTGCAGACTTTGGCATGGCCTCACTACAGGTGGGAGACAGTCTGCTAGAGACAAGCTGTGGGTGAGTATTGCGTATGCGTGTGGTTTATAATGCTGTTTGCTTGCTTTATTTTAGAGCTGCATGCATTGCAATATGAAATGGATAATTCTGATACTGCCTGCTGACTGATCAATGCAGTTTTCCAGCTATTGAAGTACATAATATACAGAATATGAACACACTTAAAAATGTATGAATGTCACTGAATTTGATGGCAAAATATCATACGGATGGAATTTGATAAATGAATTTGTCAAGTAATATAAATACATTATGGCTTGACAAGTTTTAAAGTTTTTACTGTATCTACTATTTTCTGTTAACATGTTTTAGCACTGATCGATTGTTTTTGTATTTGGCTAGTGTAATTGAACATGTTCCTAGCATGTTTTAGCACATTGTTGACATGTTTTATCATGTTGCTAGAATGTTACTAGCATGGTTTTGTCACCTTGTTAGTTTTAACGTGTTAGGTGCTTTACTTTGTTTCTAGCATGATTTAATAAGTTGCTAGCATGTTTTAGCATGTTTTTATATATTGCTGCCATGTTTCATCACATTGCTAGCACATTTTAGCTTGTTGCTAGCAGGATTTAAGACTTTCAGCATGTTTTAGCACACTGTTAGCATGATTTAGCACTTAGTTAGCAGGTTTTAGCATGTTGCTAACACATTATAACATGTTCAAGCATGTTTTATCACCTTAGTTTTAACATTAGGCCTATGTTAGGTGTTGTTGAGCATGATGCTAACATTATTTATTATGCTGCTAGCATGACTCTTCCATGTTTCATCTCATTAATAGCACATTTTATATTGTTGCTATAGCATGCTTTGGAATGTTGCTAGTAGGTTTACATGTCCTAGCTTGTTTTAGCACTTAGCTAGCAGGTTTTAGCATGTTGCAACAGGTTTTAGCACTGCTAGCATACTTTATATTGTATTGGGCATTGCTAAAATTTTTAACCTGAAGCCAGCCAGTTTTAACATGTTGCTAGCATGTTTTAGCATGTTTTTATATATTGCTATTTGCTACCATGTTTCATTACATTGCTAGCACATTTTAGCTTGTTGCTAACATGTAACTACCATGTAGCATTTCCTAGCATGATTTAGCACTTAGCTAGCAGGTTTTAGCATGTCCCAACATGTTTTAGCATTGTTAGCGTATTTTCACATTGTATTGGGCATTGCTAACATTTTAAACCTGGGGCCAGCCAGTTTTAACATGTTGCTAGCATGTTTTCCTATTTGCTACCATGTTTTATCACATTGCTAGCACATTTTAGCTTGTTGCTAGCATGTTTTAACATGTAACTAGCATGTAACATTTCCTAGCATCTCTCTGCTAGCATGTTTTATCACTTAGCTAGCATGTTGCTAGCATATTATAACATGTTTTAGCGTGTTTTATCACCTTGTTAGTTTTAACTAGTGGTGTCAAAATTAGCGCGTTAACGCATGTGATTAATTTTTTCTGATTAACGCGTTAAAAATATTTAACGCAATTAACGCAGGGGCGGGCTAGGGTTGGCCACCCCATTCGCAACTGCTGCCTCTGTCTCTTTTTTCTTGAAAAGGATTGCGTTTATTTAGATGCAGAACGTCTTTATGACCACATCAAACGAGAGACGTTTCAGACGCACTCTAACTTCGCCTCCGCGCCAGGCGCGAGCAGTGTTGCCAACTTAGCCATTTTGTTGCTAAATTTAGCAACTTTTCAGACTACCCTAGCAACTTTTTTTTCCCAAAAGCACCTAGCAACAAATTTAGCAATTTTTTCAAATTTATTTGGCAGCTTTTAGCAACTTTTGATAAGTGACTCAGACAATAAAAAGGCACACATTTTCCATTCAAATTACATAAAAAGAGGAAACCAAAGATGCCTAGCAGTACACACATCACGTGAATTGAGTTAGCTGCTATTTGCAATTGTTCAATTTAATAATAATAAATAATAATTTAATAATTGTTCATTTATGATACACTTTGTTAGTAGCTTGATTGTTGATCAGTTAGTACACTGTAATAAAAATGGAAGAGATACTTGTAATTTTCCAGGACATTATCCATTATAACCCTGTAACTGAAAACACAATGCGTAATTTAAAATGCAGGTAACAAACCAATACGGAAAATTATTTCATATTAACATAGTAGATTGTGCCCTATTTTTACAGACTTTTCTTAGAGTGTCGCATACTAACTAACTACTAATACACTGATTAAAGCATAATTGTTGAGAATGTGTAGTGTTAGTAGCTATTAAAAAACTTAAATTGTAATCATTCAAAAATGTGTACGTGTTCAATAATTCACTGTATTTAAAAATACAGTTATTTATATTTTAATATTATATCATTTTACAAACAAACCTAAATGAAATTATTTAAAATGTATATTTTTTTTGCTGAGATTTGATGTTGTGACAATTTTGCGTTGTGATAACGCAATGCCGTCATCGCGCAATGACATCATAACGTCATTTACTTTACTTTTACTTTTAGTCATTTAGCAGACGCTTTTATCCAAAGCGACTTACAAATAAGAAAAAGTAACTAAAACTAAAAGTCAAAACTCTGTAAATACTATATATACGCACATTTAAGAAAATAAAGAAATTAAATAAAAATGACAAATGCATACATTTCAAAAACTAAACATTTAAATGAAAACAAAAAAAGTAAAGCTAAAAACAATTTAAAATATTAAAACAACAAAAGGTATGAGTATAATAATTCTTCTAACATAACACTAAGCCAAACACCAAAAAACAACGTGTATGTACAGCCACACACATATACATATACATACATATAAATAAATTCTATATATATATTTCATTTTCATGTAGTATGAAGTACTAAAATAACTAAAATTGAATAAAACTAAAACTTAATAAACAACCTATACAGACATCAACACTGAGCCAAACACACGTTTTAAAACAACAACAAAAACTTACTTACACATATTTAATTACACACATTTAGCAACTTTTAGCAACAAATTGACCTTCCTTTAGCAACTTTCTCTGAAAATTAGTTGGCAACACTGGGCGCGAGTCAAACGAGCGCGGAAGAGATACTGTGCTCGTAGCACGCGCTCTTCAAATACACGCACAAAGGTGCCGGCGCGCGCTGTAGCCTGTATCATTTCATATCAAACATCGAAAGAAACTACGTGCATGCAATGTCCTAGTTATGCCGTCAGTTAAGGCATGAAGTTACCAAAAAGGCGATTAAAGCTGCCTTAAAACTGCGTGCATGCATGCAATATGTTATATATGCGTCACATTTAAGAACATGCCTCTGAAATGGTTTTAAAAACTGTCCTGAGGCACCCCAGCACTGTTCTCCCTCATCTAAAACACCCGATTCAACTCGTCCGCTCGTTAGTAGAGACTTTAAGACCTGAAGTGGGTCAGAAAAGGTAAAGAGAGTTGCATTTCAGATCCGCGTCACGTTCAGCAGCAGCAGCTTTTAAAGCTATAGCAGGCAAACAAACTAATAACCAGCTGCTGTGATGTCTATTAATCCAAGAACCAAAGAAAAAAAAGAGGAAATCAGTAACTTTCATAGCTTTAATGGGTTCATCTATATTTATTTAGAATTTAGTGTTTGGTAACTATTCATTTTCTGTATATTTCTTCTGAAGGGCACAAGTAGCTAAATATGTAATTTATTATAATAGGTTCATGTGATGGTTGTTTTAAGTTCACTTAAATTAGAAGTTAAGTCTAATAAATGTTAAAATTTATAGATCTAAATTATACTGTAATGCTGACTGGCTACAGTCAATGGTTGAATATTCAGGGGAAAAAACTATTTTATAGAGACATCAGCAGTATTGATATCAGCGATGCTGGCCTTCAATCATAAAAAAGAAGCCATTAAAGAAATATTAAAAATATACTGTCTTTATGTTGTTTGTACATTGTACATTTGAAGATTGAATGCAAAATTATTGCAATATAAAAGTATATTTAAAAACTTTAATGTTAGGTGGAATTAATCGCGATTAATCACGATTAATTTTAGAAAAATGTGCGATTAATTAGTTAATTTTTTTTAATCGATTGACAGCACTAGTTTTAACATTTTGTTAGGTGCTGTTAACATTGTTTAGCATGAGGCTAGCATTATTTGGTATAATGCTAGTATGTTTCTAGCATGTTTAAATTGCTACCATGTTTCATCTCATTTCCATCACATTATATCTTAGTGCTAGCATGCTTCAGCACATAGCTAGCATGCTTTAACATGTGCATGCTTCTAACATGTTTTAGCACTTAACTAGCAAGTTTTAGCATGTCCTAACATCTAGCCTGTTTTATCATTGTATTAGGGATTGCTAACATTATTAACATAAAGGTAGCCTGTTTTAACATGTTACTAGCATGTTTAAGCATGTCCTAGCATTTTTACCACAGTCCTAGCATCTTTTAGCACATCAAGATGGAACATCCTGACGATCTGTGCCGACTTTGGTGGTTAAAGCTCGAAAACTACATTCATTTTACCAATTTAGTCTCAGAGAAAGAAGAAGCTTGAATAGTAGATCAGTATACTGGCTTGTCAAGCCAACATAATAATTCACAACTTATTACAACTTCATATTCCTTATTGCTTAATTATATTTTCAGTTTCCTTTAACCTCTTAAGCTCAGGGGTGTATTTGTGTATTTTTGCCTAAATTGGACATACTCGAATTTAAATAAATGCTACAGAGTTGTTTCTAAATGAAACAGCTAAGTTATTTTAAACAAACTATACTTTTTCACACCCTTCCATGTTCTGTTCTCTCAAACTATTTGCAGATCTCCTCATTATGCATGTCCAGAGGTTATCAGGGTAGGTCCAAAAAGTAACCAGTATGTTTTAGAGCATGATTCTTTCTGAAGGTGAACCACTGACCTTACTACTACCTTTGATTTCTACTGTAGGGTGAGAAATATGATGGCCGACGGGCTGATGTGTGGAGCTGTGGAGTCATTCTTTTCGCTCTGCTAGTGGTGAGGAAATCGCTTCAGCTCCCTCTGTTTCTCTCAGCTTGTCGGAGAGCATTTTACTTTCCCCCACTTATCACTTATTACTCATTTTTAGCTCACAGGCTGTTAAGCAAATAACTGAAACACTCCTTGCATGTCAGTACCATCTGCGTCTTTGTATCTGGGACTTTCTGTCCGCTGTCCTCAGGGCGCGCTACCCTTCGACCACGATAACCTGCGGCAGCTGCTGGAGAAGGTGAAGAGTGGAGTGTTCCACATGCCCCATTTCATCCCACCCGACTGCCAGGCTCTGCTGCGGGGCATGATCGAGGTCAACCCTGAAAAAAGAATCACGGTGAGGGAGTACTGTGATTAAGCTTTCTTGCTGGTTTGCTTGGATGTTGTCAGAAACATACTCTACACAAGTACAGAAATGCAGAAGCAAAAGCTTGGCAAAAATGTTGCAAATGGATGATCCCGGATGGATGATTTGTACATACGTACATGTGGACTCTTGCCTTCAGGCTAGAGGTACTAACATTGGTAGTTAGTTAGCTATAAACATGGTATGGATTTAGGTCTATGTTAATACTTTTGAAAGCATCTACACTACAAAAGTTTGGGGTTGGTACGTTTTTTTTCAGTTTTTTAATAAAGTCTCTTATGTCCACGAAGGCTGCGTTTAGTTGTTCATTTAGTTGTTTTCTGTGGAAGCCTGTTTCCAACATGGAATAAAAAAAAATGTAGAAGGAAATTGTGACTTTTTATCTCACAGTTCAGACATTTTTTCATTCTAGGTTTATATCTCACAATTCAATTCAATTCAGTTCTTTTTTTTTTCTCGCAATTCTGGGTTTATATTTCACAATTCAGACTTTTTTCCTCAGAACTGCGGAATATAAACTCAAACTGCAAGATATAAACTCTATAAGTTCTGACTTTCTTGTAATTTCAAGTTTACACCTTGCAATTCTGAGTTTATTTCTCAGAATTTTACATCACAAGTTTACATCTCGGAATTCTGCGTTTCAATCTCATAATTCTTTTTTTTTGATTGTTTGTTTGTTTCTGCCACAAAAAAGTTGCAAGTTTTTATTCCACAATTTGGACTGCAAGTTTATATCTCACAATTCTGCATTCCTATCTCATAATTTGGAGTTTATATCTTGCAATTTTGAGATATTTTTAGTCTGGACTTTGAGATATTAACTTTGAATTGCGAGAAGAAAGTGATATAAAAAGTCACAATTATCTTTTAAATTTTTTATCCTGTGGTGGAAACAAACTTCACTAACATTTAAATATGTTTTAAAATGTAATTTATTCCTATGATGCAAAGCTGAATGTTCAGCATCAATACTCCAGTTTTCAGTGTCACTTGATATTTTTGTGTAAACTGTGATGCTTATTGTTTATCTTTGATGAATATAAAGTTCAAAAGAACAGCATTTTTTATTTTGAACAGTGGTTTGAAGCATGTATTAAACTAGCCAAGTCAAGTAATTTCACCAAACTAAGCTTTGTCACATCATGTTATTTAATGGTATTTAATGATTTGTAGATTGCATTTAATAGATAGCTTGTAAAAGTTGTCTGTGTGCATGTTTGGGCTGAGTTCTAATGGTATTTACACCTTTTTAATTGCAAAGCAGTCGATTCAGATTTTTGAAAAAGCTTCAGCTAGCGTTGTAGCGCCATCTGCCTGTGAACAGACTCTACTAAATACACCATCTGTTGTCTTTCTGCAGCTAGAGGCCATCCAGAAACATGCCTGGTATCAGTAAGTATTGATTATTAAATTCTCTCTATCACTGTAGTCAATCTACAGAGATTCACTGAAAGCGTATTATGTGTGTATTTCATGAATTGATCTCTGTTTATATTGAAACGATATGAAATCATTTCAGTATGCGTCTTTCATAACAGGCAAAATTGCAGATGATTTGTGCAAGCAGCTCACATTCGTATGTGTTTGTTTGTGTGTGATGAAGAACTGGACGCACTGAGCCGTGTCTGGAGCAGCCGCCCCCGAGGCGCGTGTGCATGGGACGGATCATGTCACTGACAGAGCTGGACCCAGATGTGCTGGACAGCATGTATTCTCTGGGCTGTTTCAGGGACCGGGTTAAACTTACCCAAGACCTGCAGTGTGAAGAGTGAGTCTAACGTCAGCACTTTTGCATCGTGTGCATTTTTAATTCAGAAAACATAAAAATCTAGTTCATCTTTAACATAGTTTTTTCTCTGTTCTATCTCTTGCTCTTTTCTTCAGAGATAACCAAGAGAAGATGATCTATTATCTCCTGTTAGACCGTAAAGAGCGCTATCCTAGCTATGAGGATGAGGATCTTCCTCCCAGAAATGACATCGGTATGTGTCTGTTTCCCTGGAGTGTTCACAGTTAAATAAAGCACAGTTCATACAATCTTCTTTTTAGACAGGTTAACATCTAGTGGTCAGCTACAGTTTAGCAGAGCACAAGAATTTGAAGTTACTCTTAGTCATGTTAAACCATGTGGCCTCTATGTATTACATTTACACGTTTGGCAGACGCTTTTATCCATAGCAAATTACTGCATTTTCTGGAATACAAGTCAGTTTGTGAAATGTGCTGCAACTTATATATTGCCGGGATAGTTCACCCAAAAATAAAAATGCTGTCATCATTTACTCACTCCCATGTTGTTCCAAACTTACATGCATTTCTTTTGTTTCTGGAACATGAAAGAAGATGTTTTTTGAAGAATGTTGGTATGTTCCTATTGACTTTCACTTTCACAAAAATACTTTGGAAGTCAGTGGGAACAGAAACTGTTTGGTAACATTCTTCAAAATATCTTATTTTGTGTTCTGCACAAAAAAGTCAGCCAAATGGGTTTGGAACAACATGAGGTTGAGTAAATGATTTTTCGTTTTTTGGATGGCCTATCCCTTTAACATCAAGAATGCAAAGTGCTCACAAAACATATCAGTTCTTGACATTGCAGCATATTCATCATCAAACTAAAATGTGGTTAACCAAACATAAGACGTTACACAGTTCAGTTTATGTTTATTTTCTAATAAAAATTTTCTGGACTGAGTGAAATGAAAATACATGTTTATATTGTTCATATGTTTGTTAACAATTCATTTACAGGTGTTTTACCAGTGTTTTTTTTTTTTCTCTCAACAATGCAATTTTGATCTGCTGTTACTTTTTACAGTGCGTTTCATTCATTGTACACTTTTAAAAATAAAGATTCTTTATCCATGAACAACCTTTAACGTTTATGGAATCTTTGCATTTCAAATTTTTTAAATATTCTTCACACTAAGTAAAAAATGGTTCTTTTAAAAACTGTTTACTGAAAGGTTCTTTGGGGAACTAACAATAGCTCTTCTATGGCATTCGCTGCAAAACCCACCTTTTGGAACCTTTATTTTTAAGACTGTGTAGATTTGATGCATTCCCTGGTAACTGAACCCAGGACCTTGCTGTTGATATACCCTACTGTTTGAGCTACAGGCACATTACTCTTGTGTTTCGTATTTCTATATAGACCCTCCACGGAAGCGTGTAGACTCACCCATGTTGACGCGTCACGGCCGCTGCCGGCCAGAGAGGAAGAGTCTGGAGGTGCTGAGTGTGACGGAGCAGGGCTCTCCCACACCCCCGCGCAGAGCGCTGGACACCTCCACGCACAGCCAAAGGTGCGCATGCAGTCCTATACACATTTTCATGCATTTTCATGGAACTTTGGAATTTAGCACTATTGATTCTTGACTGCCACACTCCTGTATAGATCTCGATCTGTAAGCGGAGCATCAACGGGCCTCTCATCTAGTCCTCTAAGTAGTCCCAGGGTAAGTACCTGTCGGCCATCCTTTTTTTTTCTACTAAAGAGATAGTTTACCCAAAAAATGAGTCAATCAGCAGCAGTGCTGTGAAAAATATAGTTTTTTTTATTGATACTGAAATATTTGAATACTAATTTTCCTGCAGTATTGTATACACCAATACCAGTTGCACTTTCTTACTCTCTCTTCTCTCTGACAGTGAATTAATACGCACCACAGTGTATTTTAAAGGGATAGTTCACCCAAAAATGAAAATTCTGTCATTAATTACTCACCCTCATGTCGTTCCAAACCCATAAGACCTTCGTTCATCTTCGGAAACCCAAATTAAGATATTTTTGATGAAATCCCAGAGCTCTCTGACCCTCCCATAGACAGCAAGTGTCCTACCACAATCAAGGCACAGAAACGTAGAAAGGACATCGTTAAAATAATCCATGAGACATCAGTGGTTCAACCGTAATTTTACAAAGCTATGAAGCATGTACGTTCTGTGTCTGCAGCACCACGCGCATACGTTGTCTACGTTGAGATCATAGCGTGTATGCATCGTGATACTCTCCAAAATGGCACCCTAGGAGACGAATTGTTGAAAAAAGTAATTATTTTTGTTTTCTTTGCTCACAAAAAGTATTCTCGTAGCTTCGTAAAATTATGTTTGATCCGCTGATGTTATATGGCCTGTTTTACTGATGTCCTTACTACGTTTCTGTGCCTTGATCGTGGTAGGACCCTTGCTGTCAATGGGAGGGTCAGAGAGCTCTGGGATTTCATCAAAAATATCTTAATTTGTGTTCCAAAGATGAACAAAGGTCTTACGGGTTTGGAACGACATGAGCGTACGTAATTAATGACAGAATTTTCATTTTTGGGTGAACAATCCCTTCAAATGAATAAGTGTATAGTCCACTGTGCTGCGAGTTTAAGAGTGAAACACAGCACTGTGTTCATTTACACGCGAACAGCTCATGATCCGGTGTTTAATGTGCATTTTTAAATTCACTTGCTACTATGAAACAATGGCCCAGGCCAGTGTTGCCACCTTGTGGAACAATAGATAAATGCATAACAATTTCAATGCGCACGTGTGACCTACGCGTACCAAGTATGCACGGTTACAAAAATCGGGTGATGCTCATACTGTTCAGGTGACAAAATTTGCATCATACGCACTATACGCAAACCCTCGCATACTTGCAAAAACCAAAGTATACTTTAGACTCACACACACGTCCCTGTACACCATCACTGTGCACTAAAGCCGAATCACCTGCCATTGCTCATTTTCACTCCTGTTTCTCTCTCCATCTGCCACTGCCTTCACTCTTCCACCCCGATTCTCCTCCTCTTCCTCATCCCATCAGAGCAATGTCTTTACCTTCAGCGAGCCGGAGGTAGTTGCCGCCACCAAAGCAGGAAGCGGCAGCACCGCCGCTCGTCCCAACCGATCGCATGAACCCAAAACGCAGACGCTTCCATCTAAAACCGCCCCCGAACGCCCCCAACTCCAGTCCATGAAGTCCCTGCCCTTACCCTCGTCCTCCTCCCGCTCTCCCTCCCCTTCTCCCTTCCTGTCACCCATTCCCCGTTTCCTCTTCTTTCCTTCTCCATCTGCGGTGCTGAAGTCGGTGACTAAAAGCTTGTATCCCATGTCTCAGGTCACCCCTCAGGGCTCTCCCCTGCCTACCCCGCTGGGTACCCCTGTGCATCACCCCCACCTCCCCACCGCTACCCCACCCTCCTCCTCCTCTTCCTCTTCTTCCTCCCGAGCCGAGGGAGGAAGTGTGGGCGTGGGCTCACTCTCCTTGACCCCACCCTCTAGTCCAGGGGGAGGCAGTGGCATGGCAGCCAGTAGCTCCGCCCACTGGAGGACACGCCTCAACTCACTGAAGAACAACCTGTTGGGGTCGCCGCGTTTCCACCGCCGCAAGCTGCAGGGTGGGTGCCGATAACTTTTCTTTTTGGTATTTAATCAAATAGAGAAGCCGTTTTCAAAGGTTTTGATGCCATGGACCCCTAAAGACCCATTTTTGATGTGATAAATAAGAATATTATATTATATTAGATTAGATTAGATTTTTTCTTTTATTAAGCTGTATCATTGTTCTACTAAGAGTAGTAATTCTATTATTAGATGTGCTCACTTGAAGAAAAACATAAAACTGTGGCTGTTAATAGAATAAAATAATTTATTACATTATTAATCCCATTATTTATGACATTGGAAACCAGAATTAAACATAATAATCTAGTCTAACATAATAATAAAGTCTGTTGATTGATTGATTGATTACAAATGTATTTGTTTTTCTATGACCTTTTTCTGCAGGCCGCTTTGCAGCCAGGGTTATTATCATTAATATAAATTAAAATTAAAACAAAATCATAAAATAAAAAATGGTTCCTTGAAATATAATAAATGATAACTGAAATAAAAATAAAATATTAAAATGTATGTTTTATATAATATTTCTATATTTTGTATAATAGTTTTATATTTTATTTCAGTTAGTTTCTAATATAACATTTCTAGTTTAAGTTGAAGTACTAAAATAACTAAAACTAATAAACAAAAACTATATAGACATTTAATAAAAATATTACAAAAACACAAAAAATTACTTAAACCTTAAAAATAAAATGTAAAATAATAAATAAAATGTAATTCAAAATATTTAAAAAATTATAATAGTATATGATACTAAAATAACACTGCTTGCAGCCCTTTGGGGGTCCCTGGATCTCTGTTTGAAAATATATAATTCTCAAATAATTGAATTTAATCAGTGTCAGGTTGTATTCGATCTATGTTTTATTCTTACTCTTACCTTCCCAACAGTGCCAACCTCAGAGGACATGTCCAGTTTAACACCAGAGTCAAGCCCAGAGTAAGGAACACTTGCCAACCCAAGAAGTCTGTCAAATAATCTGGAAAAGTCATTTGGAAAGCATTGCAATCTATTTTAAAGGCCTTACTGTATGGTGTACATTTTTTATGTTTCATTAATTTATTCCCTGAGGAAAAGTGTTTTTCTCCAGAAACAGTAATAATTTACCCTTTCATCTCTGACCATTTTTGCTACTGTGCCTTTCAGTTACACCCAAGAAAAAAGAAACAGCTCAATTCGATTCACCTACATTCTAAATAATATATGTTGCAAACAGCTCTTCAGTGTCGAACATCCAACAAGGAATGTTTAAGTGACATCCTGCAGATCCTAAAAACGGAATGTGCCAGATGACAATGCTCATAGACGTCATGGCGACTTGCATGCGCCATTCAGGGAAATATATTAACGATAATGATCTCCAGCTTTTAATTCTTCAGTGTGCTGCATCACTGTGATGAGTCTTGCAGATTATCCAAGTGTCTGTCTGTCTGTGTTTGTGGTCCGACAGGCTGGCTAAAAGGTCCTGGTTTGGGAATTTCATCAGTCTGGAGAAAGAAGAGCAGATTTTTGTGGTCATCAGAGACAAACCTCTTAGTTCCATTAAAGCGGATATCGTCCATGCTTTCCTCTCTGTGAGTCTACCAGCTGATCTGTGCATGATTAAGCATTTTAATAAACTAAATGGATCGCATATACACGACCTTTCAGAAGTTTGGGGTCAGCGAGATTTTTTAATGTTATGAAAATCTCTTATTCTCACCAAGGCTGCATTTATTTAAATAACTGTTTTCTAGTTTACAATATTTTAAAATGTAATTTATTTCTGTGATCAAAACTGAATTTTCAGCATCATTACTCCAGTCTTCAGTGTCACATGATCCTTCAGAAATCATTCTAATATGCTGATCTGCTGCTCAAGAAACATTTCTGATTATAATCAACGTTGAAAACAGTTGTACTGCGTCATATTTTTGTCAAGATTCTTTGATGAATAGAAAGTTCAAAATAACAGCATTTATTTGAAATAGAAATCTTTTGTAACCTTATGTCCCTTTTGATCAATTTAATGCATCCTTGCTGAATAATTCTATTAATTTCCTAAAAGAGAGAGAGAGAACGTATGAATCCCAGACTTTTGAATATATTTAGAATTTTGAGTATTGACCCTATTCTCCAGAGAAACAAGCGCATCACCGTCTTTAGAATATTGTCTTTGAACTTCCGTTTGTGCGGTAGCTCTGTATATTTCTATGGCATCGCTGTCTAAGAGTAATTTAGCTGGTAAAATACATTAATGTACTGTAGAGTTAACACAAGTTACAGTGAGCATTGTAACGTTTAAAGCAAATGTCTTAACACACGTCAGTAGACCAGGAAGTTCTTAAAACGAGCGGTTCATTCATAAATTCATCAGATCACTGTGGAAATACAACAGGAAGACAGAAGACAGCAAACAAAAAGGGGCGGAGCTAAATAAGGTCAATAGCAATATTTGATATGTGAGGATATTGGAAGACGTTACATTACTATGACAAAATGTGTTGCTTCACATCTCACACTTTCAGACATTACGTTAAGTTCAAAACTGTTCAGCTTTATAAAATCATTTTACAAAAATAACTGAAATATTTTACTGGTTTGTCACACACTTGTGTATAAAGAAATAGCCTGAAAACAAAACTGTATTCTGCAACTCAAATAAATTGTGACAAAAACAAGCCCAAATTCACCCATAATAAGTGAACATGATGACACTGATAATGTATACAGCAGTAAGGAACAGTTCTTTCTCTCTTGTGCTTGTCTTCAGATTCCCTCCCTCAGTCACAGTGTAATCTCTCAGACGAGTTTCCGAGCAGAGTATAAGTCTTCTGGAGGTCCATCTGTCTTCCAGAAACCCGTCAAATTCCAGGTAGACATTTCCTTCTCTGAGGGGGAAAGAGAGCGGGAGCGGGAGAGAGACAGGGATGGACAGAAGGATTACGGGATCTACAGTGTAACTTTCAGCCTCATATCAGGTGAGAAGAATTACTATCTGCTGTAAATGATTTTGGTTATTATTAAAGTGTATCAGAGCATTTAATTTATTTTACAGAAACAAAACAAAACATGAAATCAAATAGTATTTAAATCACTCAATTTTACATCGTCCAGCAGTGACACAGTGAATAACGTTTTATCAGGAGGCATAATCTCTTTTGCCTCCCTAGAGAATTAAAAAATGGAAGCTTTCACAATATATGCTTATTACTGATATGGCCTGTTTAAATGCATTTCATTTTTAAAGCATGGATTATTTAAAGCATTAATATTATGCATAATGCATCAAGCAATATTCAAAATTATAAAAATATTTCGAGACTTTAAATTGAATAAAAAGTAGCATTATATACACTGTTATATAAATATTATAGAAAGTGTAAGATACGGTGGTGTTGCATTAGCCTTAATCATTTCCATTAAATGGAATAGAACATTTAAATGAGCATAAACAACACATGTTACTTTTAAACTTGGTCTATTTTAATGCATTTCTACAGTATTTTAAATATTTAAAAATGTTCATGAGACCTTGATTTGAATAAAAAGTATGATTATATAAATTGTTGTATAAATGTTGTAGCCACTGATAAAATGGTGTTCCATTGATCTTTAACATGAAAACCGTTTCCATTAAAATGAAATGTAACTGAACATTTACACTTGTTACTTTTAAACTTTGTTTTTAAGTGAGCAGTATTCTAGATATTTTCTAGAAAATATATATTTTTTCAATTTTCCTGAAACTTTGATGTAATAGAGTATGGTTATATAAATTATTATATAAATATTATAGCAAGTGAAGATGAAATGTTGTTACATTAGAAATCATTTCCATTCAAATTAAATGGAACTAGAACATTTATTTGACCAAACAACATGTGTGACTTTTAAAGACTGTTGTAATTTTTTTCAGTGAGCACTGAGCAGTATTTGATATTTGTTTTTCTAAAAAAAAGTTTAAATGTTAATAAATAATAAATAGCAAGTGTCAGATACAATATTCATTGTATCATTTGAACATTCACATTTGACTAAACAACACTAAGAGGTCCACTACACATCACTGAATTTATATGAGTATACAGGTGCTGGTCATATAATTAGAATATCATCAAAAAATTGATTTATTTCACTAATTCCATTCAAAAAGTGAAACTTGTATAATGTATACATTCATTCCACACAGACTGATATATTTCAAGTGTTTATTTCTTTTAATTTTGATGATTATAACTGACAAATAAAGAAAACCCCTAATTCAGTATCTCAGAAAATTAGAATATTACTTAAGACCAATACAAAGAAAGGATTTTTAGAAATCTTGGCCAACTGAAAAGTATGAACATGAAAAGTATGAGCATGTACAGCACTCAATACTTAGTTGGGGCTCCTTTTGCCTGAATTACTGCAGCAATGTGGCGTGGCATGGAGTCGATCAGTCTGTGGCACTGCTCAGGTGTTATGAGAGCCCAGGTTGCTCTGATAGTGGCCTTCAGCTCTTCTGCATTGTTGGGTCTGGCATATCGCATCTTCCTTCTTCACAATACCCATAGATTTTCTATGGGGTTAAGGTCAGGCGAGTTTGCTGGCCAATTAAGAACAGGGATACCATGGTCCTTAAACCAGGTACTGGTAGCTTTGGCACTGTGTGCAGGTGCCAAGTCCTGTTGGAAAATGAAATCTGCATCTCCATAAAGTTGGTCAGCAGCAGGAAGCATGAAGTGCTCTAAAACTTCCTGGTATACGGCTGTGTTGACCTTGGACCTCAGAAAACACAGTGGACCAACACCAGCAGATGGCACCCCAAACCATCACTGACTGTGGAAACTTTACACTGGACCTCAAGCAATGTGGATTCTGTGCCTCTCCTCTCTTCCTCCAGACTCTTGGGTCCCTGATTTCCAAAGGAAATGCAAATGCATTTTCATCAGAGAACATAACTTTGGACCACTCAGCAGCAGTCCAGTCCTTTTTGTTGCGAGACGCTTCTGACGCTGTCTGTTGTTCAAGAGTGGCTTGACACAAGGAATGCGACATCTGAAACCCATGTCTTGCATACGTCTGTGCGTAGTGGTTCTTGAAGCACTGACTCCAGCTGCAGTCCACTCTTTGTGAATCTCCCCCACATTTTTGAATGGGTTTTGTTTCACAATCCTCTCCAGGGTGCAGTTATCCCTATTGCTTGTACACTTTTTTCTACCACATCTTTTCCTTCCCTTCGCCTCTCTATTAATGTGCTTGGACACAGAGCTCAGAACAGCCAGCCTCTTTTGCAATGACCTTGTGGCCTGGCTCCTCCTTGTGCAGCAACAATGGTCGTCTTTTGGACAACTGTCAAGTCAGCAGTCTTCCCATGATTGTGTAGCCTACAGAACTAGACTGAGAGACCATTTAAAGGCCTTTGCAGGTGTTTTGAGTTAATTAGCTGATTAGAGTGTGGCACCAGGTGTCTTCAATATTAAACCTTTTCACAATATTCTAATTTTCTGAGATACTGAATTTGGGGTTTTCATTAGTTGTCAGTTATAATCATCAAAATTAAAAGAAATAAACACTTGAAATATATCAGTCTGTGTGGAATGAATGTATACATTATACAAGTTTCACTTTTTGAATGGAATTAGTGAAATAAATCAACTTTTTGATGATATTCTAATTATATGACCAGCACCTGTACATGTGTGAATTGACTTTTTTAGGTCCAAGTCGCAGATTTAGACGAGTTGTTGAAACGATCCAAGCCCAGTTGCTCAGTGCTCATGATCAGCCCATGGTGCAAACGCTTTCAGGTAAGAACAGGACGCATATCATGGATTATTCCAGCATGCTTCCACTCTTCCATAGCCTTTTTTTGCTCTACGCTAGATGAGAAGAACGGTCGCCCTCCTAGAACACCGACCAGACAGAACTCCCGGCGCTCAGAGGGCGGAGCCGACCGCTGCGAGTGGGTGGAGCGTGGAGAGGGTGGGGTTTTACTTCAGCGCAGGGGGTCGGGAAGAGAAAGAACCCGCCTACTTTCCTCCAGTGGAACACAATCACAGCCCTGAGTGAGAAAAGTTGTGAATAATCAGCAGTCCGTCAAGATATGAGCCATGACACGAGACTAAACTACTCAAACGTTCCTTCTCCCCTTAGAACAGCATGATGGTAAAATGTGAGCTTTTTGAAAGCCTAATGAAACCAAATACTGACACAAACTGTGGGATGCAACCAAGCAAGAACCGTCTCCATTGAACCATAACACAACATAAACTTCTGGGATCTGAGGAGCACCTCCAAACTTTCTTCTGAAACGTATTTCATTTATCGTCCTGGACAATGCTTTGATTTCTGCTGTATTTTCTCTCCTGTGATTTGGATGTAATGTGCAAAACTTGAGTTTATAATGACATTCGTGAAAGGAAAGGTTTCAGTTGGGGGTAGCACACCATCTGTTCCTTACAGGCCTGGTATCCATTTCAGCAATCGAGTAATTATAGCAACAGAGACGTTAGTCCAATTTGGTCTGAATTTTTATCCTCCAAGAAAATATGTAGAGATCCAGAAGAGTCTTCTCAGTCATATGCAATAAAAATCAATAAGCTACAAAAGATTCAGTTTAACAAAGCTGCACATGCTGAATCTTTTAAAACATGATTACCTCCTTGAGCGGACAGACTCATGATGATTTTAGGACCGTAAATAACTACCGTTGCTCACCAGCCCTGTGTCATTATCTACAGACAACTTCATTTTCACTCTCCATAGAAATGCTGCATGCTAAATAACGACAAGCTTCAGCCCCTAATGCCTGATCGTGATTGTAAAACATTTCTGCGTGCGTTTACATCTACATCTAAATCCGGCCTCGATTCACCCTTTTGGCAGCTCAAACGTACGAGAGCGTCTGACTAACGGAGGATTCCCATGACTGTTGTCTCCAACAAGAGTTCACATATAAAGTTTCCCTCTTAGATGCCAAAGGGAATGGGAATCTTTCCAAAATGGGAAAGGATGTTCATCCCGATTCTCTGTTGCTGCAAGACTTTTGGTTGAAGCCAACCAAGTGAATGTCGTTGACTATTTGATTTGTCAGTTTTGGTTTACTGAAAATCATTTATTTGTATATTACTCCTGGGGATTCAAAAACGGCCATTAGGTGTACATATGTATGTTTAAGAAATAATTGAATGTCTGAGGTATTAAAAATACATATTTTGGGGGAATTGCAACATAATCTCTGGCAAAGGTCAATTTTCTTTTAGACAAGCAAACATGTGCTTTTGACTCATGATTTAAAACTATAAATGTTGGTTTTAAAAATGAAAAAATACTCTTTAAAGATGTGTAAATTCACTGAACGGAAATGCAAAATTTCCTGAACCCTCCCCCTCACCTGCCAGTCAAACAGATAGCCACGCCCCAAACTCACTCCATAGGTTGAGCCAAAGTTGATTTTAATTCAAATTTTCCCTACATACACTCTTAAAAATAAAGGTTCTTTTTTTTTTAGCATTCATGGTTCCACAAAAAATATATGGAATAGTTCCATTCCACAAAGCGTTCTTTAGATTATAATGAAAAAAAAGGTTCTTTTAAGAACAGTTTACGGAAAGGCTCTTTGGAGAGCCAAAAATAATTCTTCTATGGCATTGCAGCAAAAACCCCCTTTATTTTTTAAGAATAATGCTGGAATAGAAGAAAGTATTTCAAATGCCCCCCAAAAATCACACACTTCACCTTTAAGAAGAAAAGAGTATCGCAGAAAAGAGCTCTCCCTTGCTTTGTACGCCTGCACACAGTATTACCGTAATGAGAGCGAAAGAAAGACTTCCTCTGGACATTATCTGATGAGGAAAATATGCTGTACCTTGCGACCTATAGAGGAAATTGAAAAGTGAATGGTATTTGAAACAAAACAAGCCATTGTCTAGGCCACGGACCTTGCTCGCACCACCACAAAATATGTACATTCACATCAATTTGTCTTTAATTATGATACAGTATAAAATATGAAATTGATCTCTTTGTACAGCACTGCTTTGTCATTGGGCTTCCGTGCAGCGGTTATGCAACTGATCCAGCGTAATATATCTGAAAGAGGGACACTCTCTGTATAAATGGCTTTTCTGCTCAACAGTTGTCATGAATCCTGTAAATGTGATCCAGTTTTGTGTGTCTCTGTGAATTTTAAGTTGTCTGTGTGTCAGCTCTTTTCCATTTTTTATTTATTTAGTGTATGGAAATCGGTTGGCACTAAAAGGCTAATTATATCATGTGACAGATGTACCATCATATCTTATCATATTTATATAGTCTAAGCAAGGTATCCAGTTTTGGGGAAGCAAACCGTGATCATTAAAAACTGACCAGTCCAAATCTAAGGAAAGCACTGTCTATTTATGCTGCAAAAAAGAATAGCATATGTATTATGTTTTTGCATCAGGTAATGGCACAAATATGGATGTGAACAACCATAGCATAACTTGTATTATCTATCAGTTGGTTAACATCAGTATATGTATTTTTAGGAGTAACAACAGGACGAAATGACTTAGGAACAGCATTGCCAATGTAATATTGATTTTTTTTTTCATGTTAAATCTGGCCAGGTTTCATCTGCTTTTCAGTCTGTGGTTATATATGTATGTATGCGTGCAATGTGTTTCCAATCCCTCCAGAGAATTTTAACTATATCAGTGAATATATGTTGACATCTCATTCACTGAGAGTGAATGGATCATGATCGTGCATCTGGTGTGTTCACCATGCACAGAGAGTCATATGGTTATATGGATGAGTGCTCTGCATGTCAGACTACATTGTTCTTTGTATATCTGCTTTGAAAGTAACATCCGTGTGTATGGATGTGCAGTTGGAATGCGTTATGCTATTGTGCACGTGTGTGTGTGTGTGTGTGTGTGTGTGCGAGAGAGAGGGAAGCGAAATGGATTCAGGATGGTCTACGTAATCAGTTTGATAGGCGTCAATAAAAATACCCAACAAGGTTTACAAAGCCACAACTTTGTGTTGTTACTCATCTGCATGTGTTATTATACACTCATTCATTCAAATCTTTCCAACCCTAAAGTTAGGTAAAAATGATCTTATGATTGTCATAATAAAATTTGTTGAAAGTCTGTAAATATTACTAAAGTACCTGTTAAACTGTTACTTTTCCTATCTATCTATCTTACAACCCAGAAGTTAGATTAAAAAAATATCTTATTGCCAAGTTAATATAAAAGATTTCGCAATTAATTGACAGTATTATTATGACTGAAAAGCGCTGATCAGTATTAGGCCTAGGAGTGTCAATATAAGACAAAATACACGACTGAAATTCATTTTATTATGATTTTACAACTATATGTTCTTTAATGTAGGTTGAGGAAAAACAGGCCTATCCTTCTTTACCTCTACAATTAATTTTTTAATTTTGTACATTTCCCACTGGCTAACAAAGAGCACTCAGTAGTAACCGACAGACATCATTGCACTTTTTGCATGCTTAATTTTTGCATTGTTTTGCATACTGAATTATGATTAGTCTGCCTTGAATATAGCCTACTTATTCATAGCTACCTCAACGCTGCAAAACATCGCTGTTGTTTCTGTGTGCTGAAGTGGTTTTGATTTGCAATCGCTGGTATTTCCTTCAGGAAATGCAAATCTATTTTTCTAATTACTCAAAGCCCAAATGGAAATTTTACCCGTGAGCCATTTACTCTGGTACGTGTTTCACATGCATCTTAATTGGATAAACTTCAATTAAATGCCCAGGAGGGGATTAGGGGGCTTTCTTTTTCACGTTTTTTCACCTATTGATTCGCCTTTCATCGAGCGAACAGCTGTTGCTGTATTCTTCTGTCACCGCTGGATGTCAGTGAAGCTGCCTGTGGTCATTATAGAGATTAGACAGCGCCTCCCAGCGGTCGCAGTGAAAGTGACATCCTCGCATATTTGCATCGAACAAGTTAATATTTATTTTACTATAAATAACGTATCAAAAGTATCCTCAGCTAGGATACACATTTGAAGATTCTGCTATATATTCCTACAGATTCATTCATTAATTGGCACTTTCTAACACAAATCCAGCAAAACCAGGAGTATTTAATGCCTGTTATCGCAACACTAAGGCTGTGTGTCAAAACCTAATAAGCTGCCTACCCAGATAGCAGTGTTGGCGTGTATAGTATTTCTGGACACAGAAAGTGCCTATGATGCCCAAAAGGTGCACAAGTTTTAGAGCCTAACTCTGAAACATCTGGAGTTTATCCAATTCCAGAATGTAAATTTTTAATAATGTGCTAATAATAAGATATGTGTAAATGAACATACAAAATACAGGTAGAAAGGACATCTTGTTCATAGCTATGCTCATTGCACACCTTCATGCATGAGTGATTAGTTGTGGATATTTGTAAATTATTAAGGGTTGATGCTACATTGTGCCATCAGAATTAGGCTGGTAAACAGCCCATTTATTTTGTTTTACAGTTTAAATACCGTTTTAATGTAAAAATGTTGCATGGGAAACATGAACTGTATAAATGAATAGCTTTTATGCATTGCACTGCATTGTGTTTTAGGGTTCGACGAAATGCCCATAAATTTAACAGATTATGTCCTGGCCTATGTTTTCTGTTTTTTACTGATGTTTTTTTTTATATACAAATATTACAAAAATATAAATGTATAATGCTTGTGGTTTGAAATCTACATACAGAACCAGAGAAACAAAAATAGATGATGTAGGATTGAAATTTTTAAATTGCTAGTAAATTCTGCATATTACCAAAAAAGGGCACTGAATTAAACATTTTTAGAAAGACTAAAATAGTATTTTCTCATAGAACTTACTCTAGTAATCTTTTTTTTTTTCATTTAGCTTACAGCTTTGAAAAAAATTGGTGCGGTAAACTGCTAGTAAATTTCACAATTACTTACAAAAAACAGCAAGTAACATGTTGAATTAAACACTAAATGTTGAAGTAGAAAGACTGAAATACATTAATACTTGCATTTGTACAAAATGTATCTTTTGTGTTGTTTGAAAATAAAAACCTTCACTAATCTTTATTTACAACTTTGAAAAAATATTTTTACATTGTATAATTAATTCTGTGGCGACATCTAAATGAACTAGTTTTCAGATACACAAATGTGATGTTTAACTTTTACTTTACATTATATGCATTGCAGTATCTGTGTAAGTTTAACAGCAGTTAGTGTTGTGAACAATAGCTTTTTTTTTAATATAACTGAATAAACATAACTATATTAGGTTAAGCCAATAAAAGTATTTTAAATGTCAAAACAGGTAGTACTCTCCCATTTTCTCAGTTCACAGGAGGGTGGTGAAAAGCTTGGTATTGTTGGTATAACTGTATTATTACAAGGCCTGCAATTACAAAGCCATTTGATTCAGAGCGGGGCAGCAGGCTGATATGCAAACATATGCTAAATGATTTGTCACCGTTCATGGTCATTGTCAAAGGTGCGTGGGGGTCGCGGGGGGACGACTTTACCACAGCAACACGACGAAGCCCACAACGAACGACTCGTCGACGCTCTTTTCACGCGAAGGCCAGACATCCCCGAACGTGCATCTGCGAACGTCTCCCTCTTCTCTGGGCTCTGACTATTTTGGTTGAATAAGAGGGAGCAGTGTGTGTTCCGGGAATAGCTTCTGTTAGTGGCTGCCGTGGAGGCCGAGGGGAGGCGGAGGTGAGGTGGACCAGACTACGCGTGAGCTCGAGTATGAGAGACAGAGGGGAGGGAGAAGGGAGAGAAACAGCCGCCTTCAAAAATGGCGTCTTCGAGGGAAAATGACTAATATTATGAAAAAGGGAGGCCTCGAGCTCGACGTTCAAGCGAACCGTGCGGGACCTGCATGCAGCGTCGGTGTTAGAAATCGTTGAGTCGAACGCAAGCCGAAGCGAGTGAAGGGAAAGGAGCGGGATTTACCGAAAACACGGCAGCAACACACCATCTTATTTTGATGCGTCGACAGAGCTAGCGCCCGCTGCTAGCTCGCAACGCCGTTGTGGGTGGAATTTAAATGTCGCGTTTGCTGTCCCTCCAGATTCGCTCGCAATATCGTTGCATGCGTAATGTAGCAGTCGTTTAACGGCCGATGCCCCTTGCTCGGTTGATGCATATTTCATACAAGTAAAGTAAGTGGAGAAAGGGGAGGAGAAACAAGGGAAAGGACGTATACGGTCATATGCGTCCATCGCTAATTTATCGGTAACCAGGTCAAACCGAATTCTTCGCAGCCCGCCAGGAGCATGGCATTACTTGATCTGATTTTAAATGAGAAAAGGCTGAAAAGGAGGTGAGTTATTTCTTTGGAGGTGGTCGGTGAACACCCCCTCTATCACGCACTCATCTCCTCCCCTCCATTTCCCTCTCCCTTTTCAATATGCTATTTTTCACTCTTATGGACTTAGTCGTCTCTCACCAGGAAGAATGATTAAAAACTGACAACGGGGTTGCCGCGATCTTGCTGTGCAAAGAAGAGTTTTGCACCGAAACCGTTCGCTCGCTCGCTCGCATCCAGCCGCGCGTTATTGCGAAGCGATGGACAGAAATTACCCGGGAGCTGGCTTCGGTGATTTGGGCGCAGGAGCCGGATGGAGCTACGAGAGATCAGCCAAAGCAAGGTAAGCATGCAGCCATGCTGAAAACACAGGACGATGTCCGCTGTTCGGGACAAAACAGACTGCGAAAACCCGTGCATTTGCATCTGACTCTGACGATGCATTTGCGTAGGATGTCAGAAGGTATTAGTGTAGCTATTGTTATTCAAATAAGCGAGGGATTGCAGCTTTGGAAATTCAAGTGTGATTGATGGACTAATGTGCGGTTTGGGGAGGAGAGGGAAGAAAAAAGGTGGGGGGCGGGGTGAAGTCTGCTCGCACGATTTTATTACAGATCCCCTCGTAGATTCATTTAGCATCCCCGATGAACGAGGGGCTCGGGTCATGTCTACCGAGAAAAGAGCGAGAGTTCGAGATCGCTAAAAAGAACGCGAACCGCTGAGATGCTGCAGCTTTACCTGCGCTCTTTTATTTGCAACAATTTCAACGATACCGTTGATTAAAAATACACCATATAAGAGTCAAACGTGGCGGTTGCATTGGAAATACACGTGTACGTTTATAGCGTTTTGCTGATTAACATTCCTCGTTGTTTTATAAATCGTGGAAACAATGCTACGCGGCCTCTGATGATGAGGGCTAACGTACAGTCAAACCTCCCATTCAGCTGACGTTAGCTAACCTCATCCTGCTATTGTCGCATGTGGGCCTACTTTTGATTTAAACTAAAAAAAAATGTTATAAAACCTGTTAGATTTTACTTCAGGCCAGTGAAAAAAATAATAATACAAAACGCCCATCGTTTCGGTTAAGACATGCCTAAGCTAGCGCTTGTTCTCCTGAAGATGGGAGCGACCTGCGCTTCTTTGCTAACGAGTTAGCCTACAATGCTATTGCTCACTCACTGTCACAGATTAGGACGTCAATTCCAGTCAGCAAATCATTGCATAAATAAAAACATTGTTTCATTTTTATTAAATAGGCATAATTGATGTCGCGCAAAGGCGTATTTTAATATTTTCAATTTCAAAGTACTTTACTGACATGATTATTTTCCATACAGTACACACAGAAAAACAGTTCCAGGAAAGATAATAATGCAAAAGCCAATACTGTTAATAAAGCACGTTAATAACAATTCAAAATATAGAACAGACCTACATTTATCATCAGTGCCTGATGGGATGTGGTTTATTTGCATTATTGCATTAATTTGTAAGTATAATTTAATATCTCAAAAATGCTGTATTACATGGTCTTTCAATCTAAATATCTGAGAAGTTAAATGTTCTTAATGAGATCTTAAGTGAAATCCCCATGATAAGATGAAGAATAAATTATGTTTTTGTAGTACAGCTCACTGTATCTAAATATAATAATAATAATGTTAGTAAAACCATGTTAATCATTTACAATATAGAATATATTTCCAACAAAACAATATTACTGAGCAGTTTCTGATGGCATGTAGTTCACATTAAGATTAGTTACTACATTAATTTATTTGAAGTATAAATTCAATACCTCAAAAATGCTGTTCAGGTTTATTGTAGTGTATTATAGTGTATTATAGTTGATTGTATAAGGAAATTTATTGTCTTAATAGCTGAGAAGGATAAGTCAGGATGTTTCAGCTCCAATACAGCTCCAGATATGTAAATATTAGTGTGCAGTAGTAATAAAAATAATTATTTCAGATATTACAAATTTATGTATTAAAAAACATTATAACAGCACATTATAAAGCTGCATAACTGTTCTTTCTGAGATCTAAAAGTCAATGAAAAACAACAAATAAACATTACTAATTTTTTTCTCATAATGCAATTAACATTTTTTTGGTGTGATTTATCATATAATTTGTTTTTGACACATCTTCAGGTCTTTCAAAAGTAACTTGTGTTTTTTTATGATACATATATCCACATTTATATATAACATATTATGAATTTGACAAGATTATTAATTCAAAATGATGAATTTTGTACTAATTAGCAATTATGAAACTAAATAGAATTGAATTACAAGTTAATTTTACCAGTATCATACCCTTAAAAAAATTGCTACTTAAATATTGCTCATTAACATATCTTGGTTACGCATTACTGTACAGAGATTACAAAGGAAAACTGCAAACTGTTTAATGACTTTAACACTTGCTTCAAGCATCATTGATAATAAATGCTGGTTTCTCTGCTGGTTTTGTCAGCTTGGTGTACGGCAGCTCTAGATCATCACATCCAGAGTCTGAACTTCTTCATCGCCAGGCCTACGCCACTCCCCATCCCCTGCAGGGTTATGCTACCAATCACCATCCTGGTGGATCTGGCCAGGGTGGGGCTTGGGGTGCAGCTGGAAGGAGCCTGGGTGAGTGACTCTACTTTGACTTCACGTTCAAACATCTGGTTTGGTTTCTTTGACGTGTATAGTACCAAAGCACTTGTGGAACTTCTCATTTTTATTAACGATGTATGCTGATCATTTATTGATATAGCGATTGATTCATGATCAGATAAAGTGATCATGGAATATTGTTGATCTTAGCAAGCCCAGAAAATTTTTACGTGTACTGGCTTGGTAGTTAATTTTCGATGGTTGTGATGTGGACACACTTGCATAAGAAGATGCACTGCATTCCTGAGGTTTTGAAGCACAATGTGCACAATTGTAGCTTTTATTATAGAGCTTATGTCTTACCTTCCAACTACCATGATTGATTTGCAGCAAAGGATTTATAAGTCAGGACCAGGCTTGTCACACACCATACCAAAATTTCAGTGGCTGTTACCAATGCCAGCCAAATATTCCAGCAAATTAATTTGAAAAGTTAAATATTAGTGTAATTAAGTAGTTATTAAAAACATGTCGACAGTAATAAAACAAAGAAACAAAGATAAGAAAAATTACAAGCAATAGAACAAAGATACAAATGAAGTAAACAGTGCTTGCAGTTTTCAAGTATCCAACAAGTATCGAGTATTCAATTAAATGTTCAGAAATAAAAAAAGTTATCACGTGCATTAAAAAAACTGTGATTATAAAATACAGTATTTTTGTATAAATGAATAACTGCTGTAAATTCCTTGCACACTGAGTCCGAAATTTTCGTATGCTTTTTTCATATTCGTCATCTTTTCCTTTCAAAATGCATGAAAATGCAGAAAATTGAAAATTGTGAATTAGAACATGCACACAAGACGTGAGCATTTGAAAGCAGACACCTACCAGCAACGAGTACAGAATTGTTGTTGTATTTTGTATTTCAGCTATTGCAGAGAGACTGGTATTGTTACATTTATATTTGTGTTGTAATATTTTTTAATATATTTTATATAATAATATAATAATGTAATATATTTTTTACTGACACACCAGCACTTTTGATGTCCTTTATTGAGAGGATATGTGTTTTGTATAGAATTAATGCAGTGTTTACCAAAATGTGCTCATTACGTGCTTGTTTTTCCATATGTGTGATTTTCTTAGGCCTGTCTGGACTTTTTGATGCTGGGCTACACCACGCAAGTCCGTCAGGCCCAGATCCATCAGTTATGAACCTTATATCTGCACTAGAGTCCCGGGGTCCACAGCCACCTCCTTCTGCCTCGTCTCTCCTATCTCAGTTTCGCACTCCATCATGGCAGACTGGTAAGCTTAGCTTACTGAGTTGTATGAAGTTTGCACAAAATGAAATAACATATTTGATAAGGATCAGATCAAGAATGCACAGTCACTGTTTGCATCAGATATACTGAATATATGGAGGAAATGCTGGTAAACAGTAAGTGCATTCAGCCAACACAGGCAACACTGTTGCCATAGCAACAACTTGTAAGCCACATATTAAAAAATATTAATTGGCTCTTGTAATAACTCTTGTAGTGTGCACAGATGTCGAAAGCCAGTATTGTCTTTGTGCTTATTAAGTTTTTCAAATTATTTTTTTTAGTATGTGTTTTCTTAGCCTTAGCTTTTGTCTTTTCTTTGTGTTTTTTTTCTCTCCAAATTTTAGCCATGCACACACCTGCCCCTGCAGAGCTTTTCATCTCTGGTGCCCTTCCTGGATCTGGATCCTTCCCATCCTCTTCTGCTTTGTCTGCCTATCAGCACCCAGCGCCATTCTCAGGGCGATCCTTTCCTGGTGTGACCCCCTCATTGTCCTTACAGGACACGCCCACTTTCAGCCCCACCTCCAATGGCCTCCTGTCACCCCATGATCCTTTACTCCACATCAAGACGCCTTCTCAGTCAAGTCTGGGCTTTGACCGCCTGTTGTCATCACAGGGTGCAGCTGCGGCTTACCGTGGAAGTCATGATCCAACTGGGGGTGGGGTCAGACCCCTCCTCAACCACAACCCCAGTCTTTCTCTCCAAGTCAACCTCCCCCATCACACCTTTCCCAGTCATATGGGGGATTCAGTTCTCCACAGACCCATGATCTTCCTTCAGCTAGGACCTCTGGAGTGGCTAAGGGCTATGGGAATTTGGGAAGTCAGTCGTTTTCAGCAGAATCAGTATATGGGACTGATTCAGGTTATGGGTCTCTGCCACCATCCTTAGGGGGTGCTGGAAGTCCCTCAATGGGTTACGGTGCATCAGGACACTCTCCTGCCCTTCTTAGGTCAGGAGCAAGTGGGGGGACAACTGGTGGTGGTAGTAGTGGAGGCAGTACAGGAACTGGAGGCAGCGGTAGCGTGGGAGGTGGAGGAGGTGGTGGATCTTACCACATCCCTGATTCAAGCCCATCTCCGTCTAGCAATTCTGGAATCATCCGCCCTAGTCTGCATTCTCCTGCACCTTCACGACCTGCTCAGTCACCTGTTGGAACAGGATCCAACAAGTATCTATCTTCTGTTCTCTCACCTTCATTTCTGCCTTCTCCACAAGGGTACCCTGACACAAGAGGACCTCGATCACAACCCTACCACCCCTCTGTTCCACCCAAAACAAAGTCTGATAACAGCATGCTTGGTGTAACAGAGTCTAGGTCACAACAGGACGATGATGTAGATGATGATTTCCTCATCCAGCACCTTCTTCAAGCCCAGAGTCCTGCTCCTCAAGCATCCCATCACCATGCTCCTCAAAGCCATCATTCCTCACAGCCCACCCAGCAGCCTCCAGTCCTTCCAGCTCAGGATGGAAATAAGGGGCTTGCTTATGAGATGAGCAAAAGCTCAGAAGAGAGGTACCACCTTCAGAGTGTTATTCGAACACACAGTGCCACCTCTAATGCTGCCGTTTCTGGCACAGGGAGTGGAGCTGGACTGGACAGTCAATTGGAGATGTCCCTAAAGAAACAGCAACAGCACCAACAACAACAGCAACAACATCAGCAGCAGCAACAACAACAACAACAACAACAACAACAGCATAAACAACAACATCAACAACAACCACAGCAGAAGAGCAACAGAACTGTAAGTGATGGAGGACGAGGGAGTTCGGATCAAACACATTCTCATCCTCACCATCATCATGATTCTCTGGGATCAGTGGTGCACTATGGGCGGGGTGACCCGTATTCCCAGCACTCCATTCCTCAACACTCCACCTCCCACCATCAACACACTCCACATACACCCACCCACCCACACCTACACTCTCACCCACACTTGGATCTTCAGAAGAAGCCTCAAGATTCAGGAGATATGGCTTACATACGTAAGACACCAGATGTGCAGCAACATCACCATCAGCATCAACAGGCACATCAACAGCAAACTCAACATCATCAGTCACATCCACAACAACATCAACAACAACCACAGCAGCAACAACGTCACTCTCAGTCACAGTCACTTATGGACTCTCCCACTGACCAGTCTCGCCAACCCCCTCATTTGTTGCAGTCTGTGTTGTCCCACACCCGCAGTAAAATAGACCCTCAGCAACAGCAGCATTCTGTAAGCCAGCAGGCCCTTATGGAAGCCACTGGGGGAGTTGTGTCAGCAGAGACCCATTCACAGCCCCAGACATCCCAGCTCCAACTCCAGCTTCAGTCTCAGGCTATGGAAGCAGCTGGTCACTATGGTCATAGTACCCAGCAGCAAGACCAGAGCCGCCCTAAGTCTAACACAGTGTCTTCACTAGACATGCTGGAACATTCCCTCTCTCGGACATCTAGCCAAGAGGGTGCAATGGTGGATGAGAGGACAGGAGGTGAAGGAAGCAGGGGAAATTCTGGAACAGGAACAGCAGGAAGTGTAGAAAGGCGCCAATCACAGGAGCAACAAAGACTTTCATCTCACCACCCAACACAGCACCATGCTTCAGAGTTACACTCATATCTTCCTGAGCCAGACATGAGTTTATCGACAACTTCCCATGGGCACCATCTATCCCACCATCACCACCAACAGCAACAATCGTCACAAGGTCCTCAACATCCTAACTCCCACCATCAACACCCTCACCCCTCCCATCCTAATCAGCAGAGCCATCATCATCTTCCTCCACAGGCTTCCTCAGCAGCTTCTCAGCAGCAAGAGCAGTCTCACCCCTCTCATAACTCCCAGATTCCTCAACCTCAACTTGACCAACATCAAGGAGAGTCCCACTTTGACACCAGGAATTCAGCAGTGAAATCAAATCAAAACCAAAATCAAAGCCAACAGAGCCAGAGGTTTGTTCCATTAACATCCATCTGCTTTCCTGATGCTCTTCTCCCAGATGAGGACCGCTCATTCTTTCCTGGAATGGAGGATATGTTCTGCCCAGAGGAGTACAAATCCACTTGCTCAGGAGGAACTGGGCAGGGTCAAGATGGGGTTGCACCTGGCCAAGCAGTGCAGGAGGGAATGGAAGGAATTAAAACAACGCCTGGAGGAGGAGATAATACAGGTCCAAGTTACGATATGCTTGGCCATCACAGTGACCAGGGGTATGGACAATTTTGCCATGATCTTTCAGAACCTGACAATGGAACCATGCATTTGGATCTTGACTCCTTGAAGACTCATGAGCTCCCGTCAACAGTCAACACAGAGCAGCTTGGACTGATCCAATCTCAACCAGCCAGTCTTGGAATGGGGACAACTGGAACAGTGGGGGAGGCATCTGGTGCCAAAATGGGAGGTACTGGGGGATCTGGGTCTGGATCTGGGGGTCTTACCTCTCCCATCTTCTGTTCCTCTCGCCCAAAGAAGCTCCTGAAGTCCAGTTCCTTCCATCTGCTGAAGGAACGACCTGATCCAAACTCCTTGCCCAAGAAGAGCTATGCACAGGAGTATGAATTTGAAGATGATGAGGATAAGGCCGACGTCCCAGCTGACATTCGCCTCAACAGCCGAAGCAGACTTCCTGATCTCATACCAGACCTCGTGTCCAGTTGTCGCAAATCAAGTGGTGTGGGAGGGGGAACTTTAAGCCCTTTAATGGGTGATTTAGATTTTGGATACCCATCTCTTGGTCCTCCTCCGCAGTTGATGCCACAAGATGGACCGAAGAAAAGAGGCAGGAAGCCTACAAAGCCTAAACGAGAAGGGCCTCCAAGGCCACGTGGACGACCACGTATACGCCCATTGCCGGAACCTCATCACTCTAGGGGTATGATGGGAGAGTATGGAACAGGATATGTTCCTGAAAGAGGCAGAGGCAGAGGAAGAGGAAGAGGCAGAGGTAGACGGGATGAATCTATGATGGACATGGAGATGGCCAATAAAGACCCGAATCAGATGTATCAGCAACACATGCAGCAGCAAATGCATCACCAATCACAGCAGCAGCCACAGCATCAGGAGCCAATCAAACCCATCAAGGTAAGCTGTTCAAATTTAAACATCTATAATATACTCACAAAAATTTGTGAGGTTGATGTGAATTCAAACATTCATAGTTGAAAATGGACAATATATTGAGACTATATCAGTTATTGGGCAATAGTAGAGTTTTTTTTAATAGTATTGTTTGTTATTGGATATTTAATATTACATGCTTATTTTGCTCTGTAAGCCATAACATTAAAATAATTACCTGCTTATCAGTGTCTGCCAGAATTTTACTATTGGTGAGTCACTTCGTGAGCATTTGACCATTTCATTTGAGAAAAACTACCGTCATGTAATATACAAACAGAAACTTCAAGGTCTTTACAGCAACCTGTTTAAAAGTTTGGTTTAACTTGAAGAAATTGTGACAGAAATATATTACTTAATGCAATGATAGTACTACTACTACAAATTTTTTAAGGAATATTTGCCAGGAAAATTATTTACCAGAATTTATTTACCAGAAAAACGTAAATACATGACACAGTATTTCTGAAAAAAAGAAATAAATAAAATAATAATACTTTTTTTTTATTAAAATAAAATCTATTAATTAGAGATGCTTTTGATTATTAAAATTTAATGAATTCATTCAAATGAAATCCAGAAAATTAATGGAAAACACAGAATTTGGTAAAAAAAAATACTACTGAATTTGAGAAAAAAAGTATTTCATAGGGCCTTAAATTTAATTTTTGTTAAACTTTTAATAAATTGCTGTTAAATTGTGCAAGTTTCATGATTTCAGTTATTTAGACATGTTTTTTGATTAATAAAATTAATTTAACCATCTGCTTTGATCACATTCCAGGTTATTTTCTATAATGTCTTTTTTCACTTTATTAGATTAAACTTCCTATTGGAACCATGTCATCTTCTGATGCCTTGTTGCGGACAGACTCCTTGTCAGGCACTGATCCGGCTCTCTCAGATGGTTCCCTTGGTTCAGCACCCTCTTTGGGATTGAGCCCTGGGACTCCTGGAGTGCCTGACATGAACAGACCTCAAGACAAGAAGTCCAAATCACAAGAGGTATGAGAATGCATGTAGATCCCGGAGTTTTTTATGTGAACATGCTTTCACATTTTTTTTATCTAATGATAAATTCTGTCCCTTCTTTTTTAGTTAGAAGAAAAAGAGTCGGAGAAGACTGGCTTTGTTGCCTCATTTCTAGATTTTCTGAAGTCTGGAAAAAGGCCATCAGGAATGTCAATGGGCTCAGCTGACAGCGCTGGAAATGAAGATGCGTCTCCTGGGAAAAGTGGAGGCATTCGCCCATTATCCCCTCAACCGCCACCTCCCCCAGCCGCTGCAGCCGTGTCTGGATATGGAGATGGTGAAAGTGATGGAGGACTGTCTTTGGGTGGCTGTCCCAGCCCATGCAAGCGCTTGGATGAAGAGCTGAAAAGGAACCTTGAGACGTTGCCCTCCTTCTCGTCTGATGAGGAGGACTCTGTCGGAAAGAACCAGGACCTGCAAAAGAGTATCTCCTCTGCGATCTCTGCCCTGTATGACACTCCTCAGCTCACCTCCTCGATGCAGCCTCCTTCACTTCCTCCACCCCCTCCTCTACCTCCTCCGGAACCACTGACACGGACACAGCAGCCACCAGCCCTCAGCCCTCAACCATCACTGCATACACACCCGCCCTCACATGCCCACGCCCACTCTGTTGAGCCTGTAAGATTGCAAAGAGAAGAGCAGGAAGAAGAAATGGAAGAAAAAGAGAAGGATGTAGACGAGGTTGTGGAGCAAGACAAGGACGAGAAAGAGAAAGTCCCAGATATGGAGCTGCTGAGTGTCCCCAAATTTGGAGGTGAGGGTCATTTTTGGAAAGTAGGCTTTCGCAAACACCTGTGCTTTGTTAAAATAGGGCATTATTAAGACACTTGTTTGCTGATATTTTGTTAATACTGTGGGTGGTTGAAAATTTAAGAGTACCCTTCTCTCTTGCAGATTCACCCAAAGAAGCTATCGAAGCCCAAGCTCCCCCGTCTCTCCCACCAGTTTCCCCATCATCCCCTGCTCCCTCCTCCACCTCCTCGGCATCACCGCTTCCACCCCTCCCCCTTCCCTCTCCTCTCCCTCCACAGGAGGACAATCCTTCCCCCTCTCAGAAATCGCCACCACAACAGTCCTCGCCTCCACCCAGTCCTGAGGCTTCCTCTGTGCCTGTCCTCTCTCCTCTTCCTCCTCCTCCTGTGGAGCCTCCTCTATCCTCTAGCCCACCTTCCCCTAGTCCACCTCCGGTACAGGAATCCATTGCAGAGCCCGCCTCTCCTGAAGAGCCCCCTGTGCCTCAGATCCTACCGTTGCACTTGGCACAGAAACAGAGCGGTGCTGCCATTGTTGGCGAGACTGATGAGGATGAGAGTGAGAGTGGAGGCGAGGGTATTTTCAGAGAGAGGGATGAGTTTGTGGTGCGGATTGAGGACATCAGGAGTCTGAAGGTACATCAATGCATTCTGTTTCTTTTTGGATCTTTGCCAGCCCGTGTATAATATATGTTTATTGTTTGTGATGCGGTATGTAGGTTTAATTTCGTGTGTCTCTCCCTAGTTGGCCCTGCAGACAGGACGAGAGCCCCCTCCCATTTGGCGTGTGCAGAAAGCTCTGCTGCAGAAGTTTTCCCCCGAGATCAAGGATGGACAGAGACAGTTTTGTGCCACTAGTAATGTGAGTCATGACCGATCACATCATTTGTAAAAAGCTGCACACAATGTTTCAGTTATTTCCGCTGTTTGCTATATATATGTGGTTTTACAAAATTTCTACTTGTAAAGTTACTATTAATTTTCAGAATGAGCAGAGTTTCTATTTTTGTCTGATGGAAAAAATAAAACAGGCTAATCCCATTCACCTACGCAGCACTCTATCAAATTACAGTTTGTAACACCACCAACAATCCCAAAAAACTTTGTGGCACTAAGCACAATTTTCTTCAGAAACATCAAAAATCTAGCATTCTTGTTGCTCAAAGAGTAGAGCGTGATGCTAGTAACCCCAAGGCCATGGGTTCAATTCCCAGGGAATGGATGAAGTGATAAAATGTATGCGTTCAATGCAAAGTCGCTTTGGAAATTATCTGCCAAATGCGTGAATGTAGATAAGCTAGTAATTTGAACTGCAAACCCGTAAGACCTTTGTCCATCTTTGGAACACAAATTAAGATATTTTTGATGAAATCCAAGAGCTTTCTGACCCTGAATAGACAGCAACGCAACTGACACGTTTAAGGCCCGGAAAGGTAGTAAGGACATCATTAAAATAGTCCATGTGACATCAGTGTTTCAACCGTAATTGCAGCTACAAGAATACTTTTTGTGCGCAGAGAAAACAAATATAACAACTTTATTCAACAATTTCTTCTTGTAGCTTCATAAAATTACAGTGGAACCACTGTTGTCACTTGGACTGTTTTAATGATGTCTTTTCTACATCTCTGTGCCTTGACCATGGTAGTTCCCTTGCTGTCTATGGGATGGTCAGAAAGCTCTTGGATTTCATCAGAAATATCTTAATTTGCGTTCCGAAGAAGATCGAAGGTCTTATGCGTTTGGAACGACATGAGAGTGATACTGTGCTTTGTTTTGTTTTTGTATTTGTATGTGGTGAATTTTAAGTTGTCACTATGAATTTCTAATGTTATGTCCTCTTTTTTCCCCTTCTCCTCAATTTCTCTGCTTCCCCTCAGTATCTGGGTTACTTCGGGGATGCTAAAAAGCGCTACCAGCGGCTGTATGTTAAGTTTCTGGAAAACATAAACAAAAAAGACTACGTGAGGGTCTGTTCCCGTAAGCCCTGGCACAGACCTACCGTCAACCTGAGGTATTTCGACCCTTTTATCTTGCTGTCTTGTCAAGTCAATGAGTTTATAGACAACATTTGAGTGTGAGGAAACTGGGTTCAGACAGACTATCAAGGCACCAATGCATTATGTCTAATGATCTAAAACAGATTCAAATGAGCTTTATTGATACTGTTACTTTACTCCTTTCAGCTTCCAAATTTACTTTCTTTTCAGCAATATTTAATTTTTTTCCACCAGCTATTGAACTTCATACACAGGATTGTGAGAAATCATACGTATCTCTTAAAAATATAGGCATATAGATCTCTTAAAAAGCTCAGCAGATTAAGGCCTCTTTGTAGACAGGATGTTGCGCAAACGTTAGATTGGCATATCTTGCTGCCTCATCGTACTACAAGTGAGGGCAGCATTTTTCAGATTTCAGACACATCCTATTTGTCAGTTGCAGTGTAAAGGGCTATTCACACCAAGAACCATAACAATGTTTTAATAATCATACTAAATTTATGAGAACAGGGAAATCCATACCACAAAACAAAACAAGGAAATAGAGGCACAATATTACTAGAATCACTTTCAGAACATTTTTTTTCTTCCAGCTGATGAGGGATAAAAACATTGACAGCCAATCAGAATCCACTTAACCTTGAGCATTTAAAATGGCAGACGCTGCTACTGCAGTGCACACATTTTCATAACGTTAGCTAACATATTAAAACAAGTCAAAAACAATAGGAAAGTTTATCAAGGAATAGCATTAAAACGGCTTTTAAAAATGTACTTCATGTTGGTTATATTGTCTAAAAACACAACAATGCTCGTTTTACTTACTCAGACCATGCGCATTTGTTCAGTGAATTTAATATGTTAACGTGGTTTGGCGAAAGACGGGACTAGGCGATTCTGCACATGAAAAAAAAAAACCGCTTGGCAGGAACTGAAGTCACAGGCACGCAGAGAGATAACTAAGCAAGCAGACAGTTTCGAAAAGAGCCTGGAAATCCCGCACCACCACCGAAGTGGGTCTTCGTTTAGAGGAATAGACGGCACGGTTGGGATCGCGGACCGCAGCGGCGGGTTGTAGTGTATGACATGATTGACATTTGCTGGCTTTGGCTAGCCTCCAAGCTAACGCATACCTGCCTGTATTGAATATGATTACGCATCGCTCCAGTAGAGTTATTGTAAGCCAATTTGACATTACACAGTTTACACAAAACTTTTCCATTTCCTTCTAATTCAAAAATATAATCCCACACCTTGCTGGTCTTTCGCTTGTGTAACAGTTCTACTTCGCCTTGCTCCGAGCAGGATTCAAACCACGGTCTCCGGCGCGGGAGGCGGGCGCTCTAACAAGGAGGCTAAAGGCCACGGCCTCTAGCGTCATTCGCTAGAGTGTCTCTGTTTTGAGGTCAGGGGAGTGAGGTTTACACGCACCAGCACTTACTTGCCTACGTCTGTTACACTTGGTCATTTTGAGCTCGGCGCAACTGACATTGAGGTGAAAATGTAGTTTCCGCCCAGATACGCTTTTAAAAAATGTATATATTTAAATATTTTTATATGTATTCTTTTTAAAAAGTTTTATTTTAACTTGTTATTAAAATGTTTAGATGTAACGTTAAAATGATGGTAATTTGAACGATAAAATCATCATGGTTTTTTTTGTTATATCTCGTGTAATCGACTATTGTTTTCAATGTCGACTAGCAGGAGCTGTAGGTCGACTAGTCGACAAGACCCGCACATCCCTAGTAGTTTGCATGTTTTGTATTGTAGACATGCTAGATAAAGGTGTTGTTTTTTGCTTTTTTTAGGAGGCAGTCTCAGCCACTCCCGAAGTTAGCGCCACCCCCCAACAACCAGGCTCCCTTGGAGAGGACTGAAAAAGACAGAGAGAAGATTAAGGAGCCGCGGGAAAGCCGGGAGAAAAACAACATTCGGCCAAAGGAACAGCGGGACAAAGAAAAAGTGCTCAAAACCAAGGAGAAGGAAGAAAAGAAAGAGAAGAAAGCTTCACCTCCTCCTCTGCCACCTCAGAAGCCTGAGAAACGGGCCGTGGTGACAGAACGAGGGAAAGTGAAGGAGGAGAAGAGGGGCGGTGGACAGGAGAAGAAGACTGAACGTTCTGCCAAACCTCAGCCGCCAAAGGTGAGGGCTGAACCTCCACCCAAGAAACGCAGGATGTGGCTGAAGGAAGTACCCTCGTCCTCAGACTCGGACTCCTCAGCAAGTGAGGATGAAAGTGAGTATAGTTTTAACATGAATGGCATCCATTTGCCAGAATGTGCAATGTACGTAGTTCCTAATGTGACAAATTAACAGAAAACCATTGCAATCGTCTTAAATCTGTATTTATTTATAGGGTTGTTCCGATTCCGATACTAGTATCGGAAATTCCTCTGATACCACAAAAAATTCTGGCATCGGTATCGACGAGTACTTGAACCCATGTACCGATCCGATACCATTTTATTAAACAAGATCTATAGTTATGCGCGCTAGCTTTGCTTAACGCTCCAAATCGGAAATCAATTCTTCTTCGCTGCTCAGAATGCAAACACAGGAAGCTGTGCCGTGTTGCCACAAGCAACCACTATTTAGAGCAGCGAAGA